>APFE030465311.1:0-31612 GCA_000404065.3 Pinus taeda | reverse complement strand
AGCGATTTTAATTTTTGAATCGCCGTTGGCTGCTTAAAAGCTTCAACCCACGTTGCCTTCTACTTGTGGTTGTTATGAGTCCTGACGCGCTGCAGGCGCCTCTCCACAGGCGGTTACCATTTATAAGGTGAACTTTAGTGTAAATAATAAGCCACTTTGATTCAATTGGAAGAGTGGAACCGCTTTTGGAAGAACGAAACCGCCTTTTCCTTTTCCACACTAGCTTTTTGAGAAATCAATTTTCCATAATCTTGAACCGCGCCTTTTCCACGAATATAAAATTTCAAGAATCTTGATGGTCGAGGATTCCTAAAACATGACCGTTGTCTAAAGAAAAGATCGATCGAGAGAGAAAAGATGGCATGGCGTGGCGTTATATATATATATACACAGAGAGAGTGCAATTAACGTTGATTCTGTGCCGTCTGTTTTTCTAGATCGAGAGAGAAAAGATGGCATGGCGTTATATACACAGAGAGAGTGCAATTAACGTTGATTCTGTGCCGTCTGTTTTTCTTGATCTCCTCTGTGTGGTGTGTTATGATTGAATATATGGAGTGCTCCCTTTTTTCTGTCTATGTGTTTGTTCTTTGTTGGATATTTTGTAAGCTTGTGCTGCCTTTGTTTTTGTTAATTTTTTTTTTTTAATGTTTGTGCAGCCTGTGTTGTTGTTATTGTTGTTTTTACATGTGGTTGTTGGTGTGAAATTAACCACCTGGGGCGAGCGCAGAACAGAGGAAAACTTTTCTGAAACAGAGGATTTCGATGAAACAAATTGGCCAACGCAATCTCCATTCCTTTTTTGAATGGATAGATGAGGTGTGGGAGATCTGCGCTTTAATTTATTCATATTAATGGTTATCCTTTAATGTTTTTGGGTTTGGTTTCAGCAATTCATTTGTTATTTGTAAATGTTTCTGCACTAATAGTTCTTTGTTTGTTTTTAATTTCTTGATTTCAGGTGCAGAGCACTTAGAGCAGAGCACTTAGGGTGCAAAGCGCCGAGTGAACTACAGAGCCAGATTTTCAAGGTACCGTGGAGTTTGTCGATTTGATTTCTTTGTGAACAACAATTGATTTATTTGTGAACAACAATTGACGAATTATTTTCAAAATTGCTAAGGTGCTTTGTTTGTTCATTTCTTGCTTTCAGCGACTTTGCTGAGTATACAATGTGGAGAGCATCGTGTGCAAAGGATCGGGTGTGCACTGTTGCTCTGGAGCAATATCTTTCTCAGGTACCTTCCGAAGACTTCAATTATCCATCTGGCTATTAGATTTAGAATTTTTGTTGAATCTCAAAAAAGCAACGACTCTTTTAAATTTCTGGTTAAATGAACATTAGATTTGGAATTTGTGTGCACTTAAAAAAAGCAGTTACTCTTTTAAACTTTTGGTTAAGTGAATATAGAGGAACGGGGATAAAGATTAGGTATCATGATGTGAATTTTTACTGAAATCAATTAATAAATCAGGTTTAAGTTTATTGTGTGATTCTTTTCTAAATAATTAGACTCCAAAGAGATTTACAGGTTCCCTGAACAAACATTAAGCTGGGTTAGTTGTTTTGAAATTCAAGAAACCCGGGTATCCACATTCCCAAATAAAATAAAATTCATTTCTATAGATCTGGGTAGGGCTATTTATCTGGAGGTAGGAGCGCGCGAGAAACACTTAGAAATTGTTCTTGTCATAGACTCAGTTTCGCTACTCATGAGATCGTTTGGGTTATTTGTTGCACTGATTATGGAATCGGAATCATAATCGTGGAACTCTGTAGGTCCCGAGGTTTTGTCTTTACGCCCAAACTCCTTACTACTCCCATCCCCACGGCAATTACCCGAGCACCAAAACAGAGAGTTAATTATGGACTTCGATTCACTGCATTATGGGGGCGAAGATTTGTCAGAATCGGGAATTGTTTAGTATATTTCAGCATGGTATTAGATGTAATTTAAAGAAGCACATCAATTTTATTTTTTTTTAATCGAATCTTTATTTATTTATTTATGTATTTAAAGAAGTATCTGAATTTCAGTTTCTTTTACTGGAGGGTTGAGGGTTTTTGGGTATGGGTAGATGTGATGATTTTAGACATTTATTTAGTCAAAGCGTTGGTTTTTTAATCATTGATTTTTGGTTTTGTTCACTTTTCCAGATCTCTGTACATTTATTATGTAGCAGAAATTCTTGTTTCTCTTAATTGACTACCCCAGACCTTCTATATACAGTTCTCTCAGTGGTTTTGCTCTTAGCGTTATTGAACTTTAGGTTCGTCCTTAAACTTTGTAGGTGGTAGGATTAAAAAACTTATATGGAGTTCAGTTTTTTGTCTGCCCATTAGGCTTGTATTTGTTGGACATTTTTGTATGTCGAAGCGGTGGTTAAATTTACAACCAATTATCTCTAGTTTTGTTTCCTTTCCCTAATCCTTGTTCATTTATGCAGTGGAGATTCATGTTTCTCCTATTTGAATACCTCAACCTCTATAAAGAGCTGTGTAAGAGCATTTTCCTTGCGTACTAGTGAACTTCAACTTCAGGACTGCCATTAGATTTGCTAGGTAGTAGGATTCTGCCATTACATAAAGAAAAAATTATGTGTAACTGAGTTTGTGGTCGGTCCATCGGGTTTCTATCTCTTCAACTTATATATCACTCGTATTTAATAAATATGGACGGTGTGCTGAGTGGGATCAACTTATATATCACTCGTATTTAATAGATCAAAGTTTGAATATATAAATAAAATATTTAGATTGGTTTAAATTAAACTAAACTTAGTCAAATATTATGAATTAATAGACTCTCGTTTATTGACTTGGAATGTAGGGTCGTACTCTAGCCAGTGTCGATAAACACGGTACATTAGAAAGTATGAAAATCGACTCACTTGGTTCGATGGTAGGAAGGGCTATTTCGCTAGCGATGAAAATCGAACCCACAACCAACGTTAAATGCTAAGAGGTCTACCGGTTCTGTGCTCTCACCAAAACAGAGTCGGTTTCTTTTATTTGATGTGGACAGGTCACCACTTACACCTTTTCCCTATGAGGAAAATATGCCTTTACTCCCAATCACACGTGGAGGGTGGATCCACTTAACACAAATATCAACTAACTACCTGATGTGGATAGTGGAACCTCGTCACCAATTACGCCAGTTCAAAGTCTTTTCTTTTCTTTTTCAGCGATGAAAGTATGCCTTTATTCCCAATCCCACCTGGATGGTGGATCCACGTGACATATCAATTGACGCATTGAGATATAATCATGAATTCAATGTGGCCATGCGTTTATTGTGCTCGATACTTGTAATAACTAAATAATCTTATCATCTAGTTAAAAATTCTTGAATTTAGTATTACGAATAAACAAAACCAAATGAGTATATATAATAAATAAAATGCATGTAGGTCTACTCAGAGAGACCCAACCCCTCACTTGAATTGAACTCTGACTTCTCAATAGCAAGGTGCTTTAGCAACATAACCTCGACTAATTAAACTAATTATTATTATTATTAATCAATGCATTGATATGGATTTTTCCAAAAAATAATTAGAATTATAAATATGATATGGCCAAGAATTCACTTGGCTCTAATAATTGTAATAATGAATCAATTTATTATTATAAATAAAACAAATGTAAATAAATATGTACAATATAGTATATATATATGTAATTTACTCATTTAATTTGATGAAATTTATTGAAATGTATATATTTTATTGTTTTATAAATTAAAAATACAACTATTTTATTATTTATAAAATTGAATTTATTACATTTATTATATTGGTAATTATTACACTTATTCAAATTATATGTATAATATATTAACCATAATTAAAAAATATATTTATAACTATTATTAATATTATATGTAATTAATTCAATATATATAGTTTTAAATTGAAATTAAAAATTAAAATTAATTTTATGTAATAATAATATATTAATAATTTTATATAATCATAAATAATTGTTTCATCCTACTCATAATCAACTATAAACTAGTAACTATGTTAATTTTGAAATAAACCAATTAATTTTAAATTAAAAATTCATAAGTTAACATGCCGTCAATGTGAATAGTAAATAGTATTTAACTTTATAAAGAAAGTGGGTAAGTTTCAGAACTATATATTGACTCAGTCAGGTAACAGGTACCATAAAATGCTAGTTCAAGTGACTTCATACCTTTGAAATAGATTATTAACCTACAAAATACTAGTGAGTTTGCACGCTGGAGTTCCCTGGGGAGTGTAGTTATTGGAGTTATTTCCTGCTCAGCTTGTTAGACGTGAGAGAGGTATATTAAATTGGGATTGTATATGATTTATAATGCTACCTAATGTGATAATATTTGGTATTGTTTAAAGTCAGGGTTCGTGCTCCAAAAAGCCAATGGAAATATGATACCCTCGACGTTACATTTATTTTCCAAGCCGTGTTCGGCATTACGATTCGATTCCCCACCTTGCTATGTCATTTGTATAGATGCGGGGGTGTCTTTTAGAACTATGCCTTGACTTATGGTCCCATAAAGTCCTAGTTTCATTGTCTCAACCGGAAAAAGGACTAAGCCGGTGAAGTAGTATTGAAGTACTAAGGTGACCCGAATTTTTATTCCTAAATCTGGCAGAGGATCGTGGCTTAAAATAATCAAATCGAAGACTTCAATTTCCAGGTGCCAACGGGCTAAGGCTAAGCTTACATGCATGGGAAATGACGAGAATGCTGAGATAAATGGATCCGAGATCACCGTGAATGGAGGGTTCTTCAACACTAATGGAAGAGAAGCAGGGATTAAGCATTCACCTGCAACATCCAGTTCCAGGTAGCCGTATCATAATATCCTCTTTTATTGAGCAACCGAATGCGTACCTTCGAAATATATTATTAACATACTAAATGCTAGTGAGCTTACACACTGTAGTTCCGTATTCAATGATCATAGTTATAGCTTAGAAGAGTAATGGTTGTTGCTTAGGATGTGGTGTACGTTATTTCCATAATCTATTAAGGTGATATACCCTCTCCCTAAATTGTGTGCCAGTTCAAGTCTTAGGTTCACTCGCATAATCTTATGGAATAAAGGGAATCGATGGGACTAGAGCTTCACATGGGGCGGAGCTTAACAGATCAGTGATAGTAAGATACCCTTCTTGCAGCAAATGTATACATGTTATAGGTAACAGTGCCATTCTTTCACCAGTAGCAAATTGAACATAATTAAACAGAGCAATAAAGCTGTAGTACAGCTTTCTCCATATTACAGAGAAGAGGAGCTTCTACATAGCTAGGATAGTGTAACCAATTCAGTACCAGCATCAATAAGAGTGAATAGCAATGGTAAACACACTTCATTCGTACTAGTAGATATCAGTAATATAAATAGTAAATAACACTATTAGTATAGTCTATAATTGTAACCCTTACGTACTGCACTCATTCAAGCTCCCGATTAATAGTAGGAGCTTATACACGATGCTTGCTCATTGATTATGTAGTATTCCAAATTGAAATTTACTGCTAATAGCAGACACATGAATTAGGCTATAGCAAATAAAGTCACAAATACGCATGCACCATAAAAAACACCAAGAAACTGGGCAAGTAAGCTGAGCCATTCTATTAAATCATGAACTGTAGGGAGTACATATAGCAAGGAACAAGTGCACTTGGGCTTGCATAAGCAAGCTGGAGCAAACCCAGGTGGAAGAGATGACCCCAAGAACTAAGAAACTTCGGCCCAATATCTTTCTGCGTAGAGCCAGAAATTGGCAACTGCTGCTACACTGAAATGATCCTTTGTGGTGCTCAGAATTGCCTGAAAATGCAATTGTAGCTTTTCCCAGAAATACTCAAACCAAACCCAGAAAGGAATCTGACCTAGACCAACCACCCGGAAAAATCACAAAATGGTGCAAATTACCCGCTGAGTAGTAAAACGCATTGCCGAACAAAAGGGGATTTCTAGCCTAAATACTACCTAGAAAATTCTGCAAATTTAACTGGGACCTCTCCTCTAAATACCCATAAAAACCTAGAAAGGGTTTGGTCTAGTTCCAACCTCCCAAAATCACCCCCAATCTCTATGAGCTCCTCCATTAACTGGAAAATTTGTCCTATAGGAAATCAGCCTCTGCAAACCCTCCAAAATGCTGAGAAAATTCCCACAACAAGCCTTATTACACCTCCTAGCAAGCCATCCCCAAAATCCCTTAGCCAGGTCTCCCACACAATCAACTTCACAAAGAACTACGCAGTCCAAAACACCTTCTGTGTAGGCCCAGGAGGAATAATTCGATCTAAGCAATAAACAATCCTTCAACCCACAAATCCACCTGAGGTTTATTGCAAATTTGCCCAAGGATTGCACTTGCAAACCCGAAACTAGCTAAACAAGAATACCTCTCTACAAGAGCAAGTGGTCCCTTTTTCTGTGCCTAGATTGCTCTAGCTCCACAGAGCAACTCGAATCTCCAACAATTGGCCCCTGAAAGCCTCCAAGGAATTATGCCAATGCTCCCCTAGGGTGGCACTCAAGGTCCACCGAAGGAGGAGTGAGATTTCCCCTTAGAAATCTCTCGTGCTGAACAACACTTTGTGACCAAGCTAAATAGCTTGAGCAACAATGGTGTACTTGTCAAATTAGCAAAAAGCTCCCCAAGTGAGTGCTACATCTTCCATTTATAATTTTTGCCCCCTTCTCTTGCCTTTTGGGCTCCACCCATCGAATTTCCTTTTCACTCCTTCTCTCTCCAAGTCGAGCTCTCCAAGGGTGCGTATTTCCTCATGGTGTGGCCCCCATCTTCCAGTAGCTCCACGATTTCCTCTTTTTCTCTAAAGTGGGTCTTTCTCTTTACCCAAAATCAAATCTTCCTTTGATTTATCCATTCTTAATGGATTGTAGATTTCTGTGGTGTGGTTTTTTAGAATCTGAATTCGGATATTCCACAGTTTCCATTTTTGCTTTGTCAACGTTTCGAGTCTAGACCAAGACTCATCATCAGGACTTGGTTTACAAAGAAGAGAGACAGTAGTGATAAATATGGTTATGGTTGTGTGAGATGTCAATTATCCATTCTTCTAAGTTGTGGGCCAAAATATCTCCCAATTGCCAAAATTGCAAAAATGGAAATTCCACTTAACGAAATTAATTAATTGGGGACATTACAGTCCTCCACGCCAAAAATTTCTTGTCCTCAAGCAATTCTCGAACAAACGCTCTCTCCCTGCTGACCCAACTATCACTGCAAACAATACAAGGGTCCCAAATGTGCCACAGAGTCATTAGTGAATCAGTATGGGACAAAATACTCTCCATAGAGTTGAAACCCAATGGGAGATATGCATGTCCTCCCGCTGTAGAGACCAGATCTCCCCTAAAGCTAGTTGAATTTCCAAGCCTTGTAATACCGGGGTCCCATGCTAATCTCAAAAGGATAGCACCATGTTGACAATGTGCCACTCTGACTATGGCCGATTGCCCATGGTACTCATACCGTATCCTCCCCTCCTGGAACCTGATGGCATAGTATCTGTAGGGGCAAAGCACATCTCGCTGGTCTAAAGGCCACCCATGTGAAGTGTTATCCCATCTTGGGAAGTACCTGGGAGGTATCATGCCTGCTGCCAAACTGGGACCCAACTGAATACTTGGATGTCCTCACCTTGTGGGAGCCCTCTCTCTTAATTTTGTGACCCAACTGCTTTGCCATGTAGCTCCATGGCCCCATACTAATCTCGAAATGAGGTCAACGTGTAGGTGTTGCGTCACTCTGGGCATAACTGCGACCCCCTCGTGCTCCTGTAGATCCATCCACTCCCGTAATCCTCTGTCACAACCCTAATAAAGGACAACTCTATAGTGTTGAAGACTATCTTGCTAGGGAATCCCATCAAAGCCATCATCTACCAATCCTTGTCCATTCTCTGGCCGAAACAATAGCAGGGAAAGCCTTCCTTGGCCCAGAGTGATAATCCCGACGATCCCCAACTTGACCTCCCAAGGGAGATGTCGTCCTGTCACTATCATCTCTATGATCCCTTCAAAGAAAGGTGGTCTACTGCCCAATTGGATCCCCGGAACCCAAAGCCAAATTTAAAGCCCATCGCTTCCAATTCTTGCCCCCTGCCACTGTGTAGTATCGATGTCCACTGGGAACCCCACGTGCCATACAACTAAATCCGGAATGCTGCTAATAGATAGATATTTGGTACCCGCGACTAACTCAGTGTATGCAGACCTGTCCCGCTCCAGCCAATCATCACCACTAAGTCTGCCATCCACACCCTCGCTAATGTGCCAATACAGTGTCTGAAGCCCGGATACCCATTAAAAAATTGCCTCAGCTATACACAGTATCCTCTTCTCATGCAGGATCCTAACAAGCCCTACTGGAGTAGAGGCACATGTCTCCCCCATGATCAGCTCCCCAAGTGTGGGCTTAAGAGATGAATGGTATAGCACCCATGCAGAAGATCACTTCATCTCCTAGCCCGTGGCTGCCAACTCGCGTACCGACTCTGCTCTTCCATTGGGGAATCCCTATAGTTCCCCTGATGCACTAAATCTCATAGAGTTGTCTCAAGCAAATCTCCCAAGTCTTGTTATCCACAATGTAGGCCTCAATCAGACACAACAAGGCTCCCCTCAACTGCCTGCGATGTAATTGAGTGAGAGATGCCTGGGCTCCGACGGGTATGGTCGAGAACCCGTGTGGACACTCCTGACGAGCCTCGTGATCGAATTGCCTTCCAAACCTGTCCGCCTTAATGGCATGCCTAATGATTTCGTCAAGTAGTCTCCTTGCTAGCAACGCTCCCTCAGTCTGCAGTGCAACCTCACACGCTACTGCATATAACTAAGTATCCTCATGCCCCCTTGCATACAACTCCACCTCGTTGCACATCTCTGTGCACTGCTGGACCCTGCTACGTGTTGTCGCATCACCCCAGATCAACTGGCGTCCATCCTGTATCGATGCGTTCATCACACTATGAGGAAATGCACTGTGATGTGAACCGCTCCTTTTACAGCTTGGTGCGACCCGACATACCACTACGCACGACTATGCACCTCCGTGCACGTCTGCGTATTGTTGCACACTGCTGCATGCCCCTATACACCCATGGATGCCATGTTCTAATACTGAGTCAGTAAGTATCAGTCTGCATCCTATTAGTATCACTGTATCCACTCTCTTATCTCCATAACCTCAGATGAGTGGAGCACTGTAATATCCCTTTCGAGAATTTTGTGGTATTTATCTGAGAATTTTCTTTATAAAATTTTATGTCAGCATTTTCTCCAAAACCCCACAAAATTACACCAGAATGCACCAGTAAATAGGAACCCAGAAATTATACAAGCCTGCCAAATACATTGACAATTTGCAAAAGTAAACCCAGAAACTCAAATAACATCAAAAAATGTAGCACAAAGAATGACTTAGCTTCATTTATTATAATATAGCGTGCAAAGTACAACTTGAAATATCTGAGACAAAATAGAAAAGATGATAGCTGAGTGGACCTCCAAATATTCTGCTGCTATGTTGATCTTGATCTCTCAAAACTCCACAACGACTACACTCTCCCTCCAATCACAACTGCCGCTGAATCAAATGAAAGACAATGAAGTACCAATTGAGGAACCAATGATCCTCACTTCATTATCCCTGAAGCTCTATGGATCTCTTGGATGAAGTCTCCTCAAGGAGAGTTGGGTTTTCGTCCAACACTCAACAACATACCCAAGGGTTTTTGTCTTGGGGCTAGAGAAGTTGGGAACTCGGTTCTCCAAACCTTATCAATAGAAAATATCAACAATCCATGATCTTGCTAGCCTCCCCACTGCTGGCCAAGGTCATGCTTTGATACCACTGTAATATTCCAAATTGAATTTTACAGCTAATAACAAACACATGAACTAGGCTATAGCAAATAAAATCACAAATACAGATGCACCATCAAAAGAACCAAGAAACTGGGCAAATAAACGGAGCCATTTTATTAAATTATGAACTGTAGGGAGTACATTTAGCAAGGAACAAGTGCACTTGGGCTTACATAAGCAAGCTGGAGCAAACCCAGGTGGAAGAGATGACCCCAAGAGCTAGGAAACTTCGGCCCAATATCCTTCTGCGCAGACCCAGAAATTGGCAACTGCTACTGCACTGGAAATGCTGAGAATGACCCTTTGTGTTGCTCGGAGTCACCTGAAAATGCAGCTGTTGCTTCTCCAAAAAATATTCAACCAAATGCAGAAAGGAATTTGCCCCAGACCAACCATCCGTAAAACCCACAAAATGGGTCAAATTACCAGTTGAGTAATCAAATTCATTGTTGACCAAAAGGGGATTTCTGGCCTGAAAACTACCTGGAGAATTCTGCAAATTTTATTGGGACCTCTCCTCCAAATACCCATAAAAACCCAGAAAGGGTTTGGTCTAGTTCCAACCTCCCAAAATCACCCCCAATTTCTATGAACTCCTCCACTGGTTGGAAAATTCGTCCTACAGAAAATCAACCTCTGCAACCCCTTCAAAATGTTGAGAAAATTCCCCCAACAAGCCTTCTTACACCTCCTAGCAAGCTAGCCCCAAAATACCTCAGCTAAGTCTCCCACACAATCAACCTCACAAAGAACTGCGCAGTCCATAACACCTTCTGTACAGGCCCATGAAGAATTATTCTACCTGAGCAATAAACACTCCTTCAACCCACAAATCCACCTCAGATTTGCTGCAAATTTTCCCAAGGATTGGACCTGCAAACCTGGAACTAACTCAACCAGAATACCTCTCGACAAGAGCACATGGTCCCTTTTTCTGCGCCCGGATTGCTCCACAAAGCAACTCGAATCTCCAACAATCTGCCTGTGAAATCCTTCGAGGAAATATGGCAATGCTCCCCTAGGGTGGCACTCAAGGTCCTTCGAAGAAGGAGTGAGATTTCCCCTTAGAAATCTCTAGTGCTGAACAACACTTTGTGACCCAGCTAAACAACTTGAGAAACAATGGTTTAATTGTCAAATTAGAAAAATGCTCCCCAAGTGAGTGCTCCATCTTCCATTTATAATTTTGCCCCCTTCTCTTGCCTTGTGGGCCCCACCCATCAAATTTCATTTTCCCTCCTTATCTCTCCAAATTGAGCTCTCCAAGGGTGTGTATTTTCTCATGGCGTGGCCCCCATCTTCCACTAGCTCCACGATTTCCCCTTTTTCTCTAAAATGGGTCCCTCTCTTTACCCAACATCAAATCTTCCTTTGATTTATCCATTCTCCTAAGTTGTGGGCCAAAACATCTCCTAATTGCCAAAATTGCCAAAATGGAAATTCTACTTAACAAAATTAATTAATTGGGGACATTACAGATTAATACAACTCGTCTTTCTAGGTGGTACGATTTCCACACTCATAACATAAATATTTTCACTAATCTCTATGGAAGTTAGCTTTTGGTATTGTCTAACTATATGTTTTGGAGTTATTTGCCAGAATCTTAGGAAACGATTTTTTGTCAAATTGTGATTTTTTGTTGTTTAAAATGTGTTTCCAAATATGTAAATGGATTTAGTGCAACACTAAGATTATGCAAAATTCACAACTCAAATTTGTGATTCAAACCAATCCTTGTCGAAATTTGGTAAATTTGACCAGAAAATATGCCCATAAAAACTCCAAAATGTAAAACAATTAGACTACGACCTTTTGTTGTTGTTGTTGTACATTATAGGTTAAATTATTTAGAAAGGATAGGCTTATACCTCAATTAAAGCAAATATTGCTTGTGTCATAATTTCTCAACGTTTTCTAGAACTTTATCAAATTTTTAGCTATAGTAAAGCAATAGGTTTAGTGTGTAATTCCTCTTTGAAATCAGTGATAGTGAAATTTAGATTCAAAAGAAACTTGCAGGCACTCAAGACCATTGTTTGTGTGAAACTATAGAGGCTTTTAATAATAACAATAGGATTTAAAAGCAGAATTTGAGTGGAAGTTTGGGTACATTTCGGGGTAGTAAATTGAGGGAGGCCGAAGAATAAGATCGTAATATGATTGTCGTATTTTGGCAGAGAAACAATTTGGGGTATTTGATTTCTATTTTCCTACAAAATAAAATTTGGATTCTTGAGCTAGGATAGATTCCATGTATTGTATTTTGTTGAAAGTTAATACAATGTAAGGTAAAACCTGAAGTATAGGATGTAAACCAACCTTCATAGTATTCGTATGTGCATATTACTATAGAAACCATGTCTCCTTGGTTGTGGCAATCGAACCTGTGTTATTGCCTTTGAAGAAGGTCTATTTCGTCGTTTATAAGAATCAAACTCATGAACATGTTGTTAAAAGCCATGCAAACTACCAGTTGAGATAATAGAGCATGCGGTAGGGTCCTTTGTGCTATCATATAATTGGAGATACTTTTACCTGACTTGGTTGGTGGGGCCCAAGGACAACTCACACTCATTCAATACTTTTTTCCTGATAATGAAAATATGCCTTTACTACTTTGTTCTAGGGTGGATGATGGATCAATGAGACATGGATATTATCAAACTTGGACATGAATTTTTACTGTTTCTTTTTCAAAATGGCAAAATGAACTCATTAATATGATGCAACTACATGTTTATTCTGCCCTATATGTGCGATAATGAGTTGATTATAATACCCATTTCAAAATTTATGTTATATTTAAATATATTATTATTGAAATAACTTAGACTTAAATTAGCATAGAATAAATGCATGTTGTATATTAGTATTATTAACACAGTCATATAAATTAAATGACTGACAAATATTGATAGGTTGTCATAACATTTCATATAAAGAGTTGGCAGTTGCAATAGACCCTACCTTGGAGGATGTGCGATGTCGCCTTGGGGCGTGAAAATGCATTGTGAACTATGAGATTGTCATGAAGAATGATGGCCATGGCCAAAGAGGTGTGCATACATAGGGATATTATCCATGCGGGGAACAAAGAGGTGTGTCAAGATAAAGGAAAATGAGGGGAAAAGTACAATAACTAATCACCTTTATAGGGCTAAATAATAAGTGCTCCCAGAAATCATGAGTCCTAGTAGGTCCACCTTCATGATGCACGCATACCACCCTAAGACGTAAGAATGCCGATCAAGGCAGGGAATCACTGCCCACCATGGGGATGTCAGTGGTGCCATAAAACTAAACACCATGAAAATGAAGCTAAAAATACTAGTCATGACTATCCACCATCAGGGATCTAGGAGATGCTTCCACAAAAGACACCCATATGGCCTTATAGGGCTATCACTTCCACACATTTGGGCTTGCAAATGGTGTGGTCCAAAGATCTAGAGTACCCTTGTGGGAAGAGGATAACATCTAACTCCAACTACATGACAAGTGCTCTTCTTGGGAGTGCTTGAGAACCTCAAAATCTCCAACAACCTATGACTTGCATCAATCTCACATGACCATCATCAAATACTAGGGAAGAAATAAGATACCAATACCTTAGCCCTTCCTGACACAACAATTAAACCAAAATGAAATGGCTTTCCAATCTAGGAAATGAAATTACAACACACAATGAAATCAAATCAAAAAAATCAAGCTAAGAAAACTATGGTACGAGGATGCTCCTTAGGCATGAGATATTACCTTGAAAGAACACCTTTAAATATTGCCCATTTATCGGCAAGAGAAATATTTCTCCATCTAGATGGTATAGATAGAAAGAAGTGTTACCTGCAACTTCATCAATCATGTAATGACCTAATCATAAACTTTCAAACTTACCATGATTACCAATTTTTTCACCCCTCTTGTTCCAAAGTAGAACAAGGTCACCTTCTGAAAGCTATATTGTCATGCTTCCTTGTCAAACTTCTTCTTGATTTTCTTTTGACTTTGCCACATGAGACCATAGGAAAGTATTTTGCGCTCATCAAGCTTTACTAACTATTCGATTCTGTTTTGTAGGGCATTCGAATTTGAGGAGTATTGTTGCATGAACTTGTATACTATTATCTTTAAGTGAATTGAAAATATTACATCCATCTCGTATACTAATTTGAATGGGCCTTTACTAATTCCATTCTGCTTCCCGCTTCCACTCCCACTTCCAAGCATCCTTGTTCTAGAAAATGCAATAAGGCATCAAGGAACTGAGACAAGGGTCCAAGAGTGCTCCTCACTCCAAGAAAGTTCTAAAGTGCATACGTATATCTCCTAATGGTTCCCCCACCACCATGATGTTATCCAGGATAAGCCCTATGTCACTCTTTGCAAGCAAGTGGGAGTGACATGGCACCTCTAAAGGAAAATTGGCATCAAAGAGAGATGTGCTAGCCCTCCCAAGTCATCCTAGAGATAACCATCCCCATTTGGGCTTTGGAACAATGTGTCATCCATCAAACAAGGTCAAGGCTAGCCTAGGGGCATCTTGGATCCATTTGGGAACTATTTCCTCAAAATCTAGCAGGCCTTGTGAGAGGCCTCACAAGACAAGAACTAGACCAAGGGACAACACTATGGCGGAGGCCCAATGTCACCACAACACAACACCTCCTGCTCTTTAGTGGACTTTCAGCACATGGGAGGCTTCCAAGTTTAGGTCACCTAAAGGATATTCTTGGTTTTAGAGTTCAAAGGTGACAATTGAATAGGCTCAAATAGGGTACTCAGACTTAGAACAAGGCTCAATTCTATGTAACAAGGAGAAGAGTACCCCTAAAAGAAACTATGAAGGAGATTGAATAGGCTTACCCAAGATACTCAGGCTAAGGACAAGGCTCAATTTATTTATTTATTTTTTAACAACATGGTGAATTGGTAATTGCGAGACCTAATCTAAGGAAGACCCTCGATCAATTCTCGTAGCTGCCACTATAACACCAACAGTACATCCAACAACCTGCAAGCCAGATATACTAATTTATTATGATTTGGCAAGAGTCGAGACTCACGCTAGGGGGGAGTCTACTCCTTGAGCTGCACACCATAGCAGGACAATATACTCAATGTGATTTGAACCCTGACCTCGTGGGTTTCACTCAACGAACCCAGCTGTCGCACCACACATCACTATATAAGGACAAGGATCAATTCTACTAGACAAGGAATAACATACCTTAGGAGCACCCTATGAAGGGCTCAGGGAGGGCACTTAGACTAAGAACAAGGCCTAATCTAGTGAAACAAGGAACAATGCGCTCTCCAAGGAACTTATTAAGGGTACTTATGGCCTAGGGTTTAAGAGATAAACATTGATAATAGCTTATAGAGGTACATAAGACCAAGATAAGGCTTATGATTGATATGATCAACAACAGGAGCCAGAAGCCTTCAACAAGCCCTAAGTTGAAGCATTTGTTCAAGGTTAGGGTCTCTGTAGGGAAAAATTATCTAGGGCTTGTGACATTATCCCTAAGTAGGCAAATTTACTCGTGGAAGGCTAGATTTTGATGCAATGAAACTCAGTCCATGCGAGACGCCTCACATCAAGCCAACGTCCTCCCCCTAGTTGAATTTTGCCCTATGCCCTAGCCTAGCGGCTTTCCTTGAAGGGCCTAAAATGAGAGAGGAGAGAAATGATGTTTTAAAAGGATATTCAGTGAGGTTTAATCACCTGTGGAAGCTAGTGTTTGTTCCTTGGGTGATGGAGTCTAAGGGAGACTTACTATGGAGATATCAAACCCTAGAAGGGAGTAAGGGGAAGAAAAAACCTACTTACCACTTTATGAGGGGATAAAATCGAGAGGAAATCTAACTTGGCTGTCTTGAAGGGATGTCATACAATCTTTAGTTAAAACATACAATATTTTACCAAGATTCCATAAAAAGATATGAAATATAAGAAGAACATAAAAGCCCTAGAAAAAATTATTCCATGCAATAACCATGAAAAGATAATCAACAATAAATATACTCACAAGATATGCATGAACAAACCCGTCATTATCCTAAAGTGATGTCTCCACAGCAAGAGCTAGTCCAATAGCAAAATCATCCACAAAGATCACATTTGCACAAGAATACAAGGCTACAACAACTAGGCCAAAATCTTTTGAGGAGGCTAAAATAGTCCAAATTGATGATTAGAATCAAATGTGGAGAGACCTCTATTTATAGGAGGTCTACCTCAATTAATATTAGCCTAAGAAGCCCCTAAAGCAAGTTTGACAACAAGTAAACCTTGGGTTACAAGCCAATCCACTCGCTCAATGCTAAAATATGTAATAAATGACCCACACCTATGAGCTATAAGCCTCATAATGTTGACGTCATGCCTTTTTTGGGTTCCAAATGTCATGTCATGGTGAGATGAAGGCTGAAAATGTGTCTGTGTGCTAGGATCATCCATCATTTGATGAGTGTTCCTCAAATCCACCTCATATCATCCTCATGGGTCTCCAATGGTGAATGCAAGGCCCTTTTTCTCCAACACTAGGGCTCCGTTAGGTGCAACAAGTTCTCCCCAATAATCTCATGGAAGACCATCCTCAACTGTGCTTCGAATCATGGCTTTCCCATCAGGTAGTGTCAAGGCCAACCTAGGGGCTTGTTAGGTGTAGTGGTGCAATCATCAAAAATCCTCTGTGTTGGGTCAAATAAGATAAATCTTCTAGGCCTTGGGGGTGCTCTAGGGCATGTATCATCAACTCAATTCATCATAATGCCCAACGCTTTGAAGTAACTGGGCAATGCTACATCTGCTAAGTCTTCAATCTCTTTGGATCGCCTAGGTACCTATGGAGTGGGTGATCTCAAGGCCTATGCTACTGTGGACCATCTAACAAGACTTACCTGGAATCAAATGAAAGAAAACATTCACTAGAGACTAAGATCATATGAGCATTTAAGTGGACCAAACTTGTATGTTAAGGGCATATTAATACTTCAAACTTGGATCACCTGGATATCTAAATAGACCAAGACCCATAAAAGTGTTGCCTGACTTGATAGAGGTGGCTAATGGTCAACCCAAGGGGAGGTGGCATCGCCAAGTTCAAGCTCTCAATCAATAGGTGTTAGTGTAGATGAGTGGTAACAGAGGCGAAACGTATTCATGGGCAAGTTCCATGGTCAAGGCGACTAGCTGATGGGGAGTCCACATCTTGGGTGTATAGATGTAAATGGAGGGAGAAATTGTGGAGACATGAGTTGCCATGCTTGGCCTACTTTTTCCACCCCTATAGTGTGCTTTTTACTTTTTCATCATAATGCTTTTTATTTTGGGTGCATAACTTAAGGGTTAGAGCTTGCTCTTATGATTTAGTATTTGATTTTACCCGTTGAGCTGAGATAATTTATTGCTCATTAGGGTTGGGACATAAAAGGTTTCCTTTTAATGAAATGGAGTATCAAGTACTCAGGAACCGGGGGATGACCAATGAGGAGGGTAGAGCTCATGTTAAGATTTTTCCCATGCACTAACTTCTATCCTAACCTTCTTTTACATTTTGATTTTCTTCTTTTTCTTTCATTGTGACCATAATATGCTTTTCCATTCTTTTAGTTGCATTAACCTCGAGGACAAGGTTTCTCCTACTCAAGGAGTGTGGACAAGAGAGTGCCAAATCCCAATGTACCAATGACAAGTTAGACCCAAAGAATGGAGGTGTGGTATAAGGGGCTTGTAATGTGGTATGGAAAGTGGGAAGTATGATGTAGGGAAAGGTGAACATGCTATTTCAATCCGTATTTCCTAAGTGCCCCTCCTACAACCCTAAGGTCTTAAGGGAGGTCCCACTATACTGGGGCTAAAGATTAACTCCCCTAATAAGGTGAGAGAACAAATTTACTGTCAAGATCGATCAATCTTCTAAATCACCCCTTTATCGATACTAAATGCACAAAATAAACAAGTATAAGTACGCGATTGCAAAATGATCAAAGCACATTTTGAATAGAAGCTCACTTTCATCCAAGAGGAAATGTTGGATGGGGAGAGGTATGTGGTTGATGCAGATGGCGAAGGCATATGCCATATAATCATCAAGAAATGGATATAAAAGGTTGATGGCTAGCTGGTTTTCCAAATGGATATCAAATGCGGGAGAAAAGTTTTCTCCTATGGGGTTACGCATTTTGGTGGGTAACAGGCACATCATCAAAAATTCCAACGCCTAAGATTTCAAGCCCAACTTTTTAGCATATGGAGGATCATCAATAGGTGCAATATCATGTGGAAGTTGCTCAAGGTCCAATGATCATCTCTGTTGGGGCAATAAGATTAGATTGTTTTGGTTTTCCTTTCTTTCATATCTAGCACTTAGGTTAGTTATCTCAACAAAGGAGATTTATGAGATAACCCATGTTAGTTTGGTTTCGTTTTTTAATTGGTTGTTATCTACATGTTGTGAATTGTAATTAATCTATGTCACTAGGCATTTAATGAAGGGTAAAATCATAATGGACCTATCAACATTCCTCTTTCTCATTCACTTCCTCTTAGTTTTTCTTAATTTTCTCTAAAATTGAGTTGTAACACCTCTCTCCTTCTTCCCTGTGGTAGCATATTGCTTCACTTTAACAATCATGCCACATTTTGCTAATTTTACTAATGAGTTGTCATTAACTCTTCTATATCTCAGGGGAAGTCTCTCTAATTGTTTTTTGGTGGCAGGGGATTTTAAATTTACTAAATCCCTACCCTAGAGACCTATTACCACTCATATTAGCAGGCTTGTAAAGGCTTGCCCAAGATTCCAAATGGTAAGCACACATCAGATGCCCCTAATGTCACCTAAGCACACTCTCCTCTCACTTTTGGCAAACTCCCAAAATTCCATAGGGGTATTCCAAACTACACAATCATTACCAAAAGTATTACGATGACTAGAGCCTACAAACAGTGAAATGATGAAGATTAGGATTTTAAGAGAACAAATAGATTACTGTAGAAAACACAAACCAACAAAGAAAACACTGAATTTATGAATGAAGTAACCTTGAAAAAAGAGCCACGATTGATTATGAATCCCCTCAACAATATTGGTATTTAAACCATGAAATGATGATTTACCTTGCATTCACGCACCTGCAAACATGAAGTTTTGAAGAAACCAACAAAGAAAAGCCGACTCTAGGGCCTCTCATAAGCCCAAAAATGCCATAGAAACTTATGAATATGAATTTGAGATGATATTATAATGAAATATAATGAAAATAAACATACTAGCGCTTCAAAGTAATGATTATTAAAAAAATTATTCAAATCTGGAAATTGTTACTCAATTTTGGGGCACCAATTCCCGAGGGTTGAAAAATGAACGTGTCCCAATTAGTATGAAACATGTTTCAATTGTTAGGACAACTGAAAACACTTCCAAAGGTGAGTGATATTCAATTAGAAAACTTTAGAAATGTTACTGGGGATTATAAGGGTTAGAATCAACTTTTCGTGTATCTTAAGGCAAGGGATTTTACCAATACTTGAGCTATAATCACTGAAGATGAAATCAGATTTCTAAAATCTCCTTCAGAACCCTTCCACATTTTTTAGATCAACATTAAATGCAAGAAAGGAGAGGGGCACTATCTTTATAGATATTCAATGTGGCACACCATTCTAAAAAATGAGTCTAGAATCAAAATGTAATCAGTCAAATCTTATTTAGACATAAAAGTAAAAAAATTCTCGAGATCAATTTTTATCTTTGATGCTTATATTTTTGTATAATTTATTTGTTATGTATTTTTTCTATTCTTAAGACTTTTTATATAATAAAAATTTAGGGCAATTGCAGAATTTGGTAAAAAGAGATGAGGAGTGTGCTTTATTTCCACTAGGGCTATGGGGTCAAATTGATGCTCGTCTTAAGCTGGTTAGTCCATGCTTGTGGTTTATGGCTAGAGGAGGAACACTAGAAGTTAAATCACCTCAAGGCTAATCAAGAAAAAGTTTTGAAATCAAGCCCTACTAGAAAGGATCCTACTTAGGGGAAAGTCGTCAACCATTAGCTCAACTATGATGCAAAATAAATTGAAACCCTTGGTGGGGAGCAGTAGGGCATGGCCTAACAGAGAGAGACAAACTCTACCTTACACCAACAAGAGAGATGTGCGAATAAAATCCTAGACATCCCTTTACAAGTGACAAAGTTGCTCTTCAAATTGATCAATCTAGTTAGTTTGTGTAGTATTCTTTAGTTATTTGCAAATTTCCTTAGGAATATTTGAAATCAACCAAGAAAGGTAAACTTCAAGATGAACACCAAAGGTTTCATGAAAATATTTCACATTATGGCAAAATGATCTCAACAATTCACAATGATTTGCAAAGGAGAGAGAGCTCTCTATTTATAGATGAGGCTGTCAACACATTTCCTCCTTTTGCTTCAAAAGATAAGTGAATTTTCATACACAATATGATTGGAGACTAAGTAAAATTACAAGTTTTGTCATCACATTACATAAATCCTTCAAATGAGATGAGATGTCCCACCAATTAGAGGATCAATTTGACAAAAGGAGGCCCGAATCGACCTAAGCATACAATGTTCCATTAAAGAATTGCTTGAGTCGTTTGAAAAAGTATCTTGAGTGCTTAGGAATTCAAACTTTCCACTTTTTTTGCACAACATTACTTGAACGAGGGCTTGGACATTTCCAACGGCTAGTATCATGTGGACAACCTGTTGAATTTTTCACAACACTTAAGAATTAGGTTTGAGTCTAATATCGCGATCACAAACACACTCAAATGCCACAACAAAAGCACTTTGCACAATGGAATAAAAAATAACAATGAATCAAGTTGTACACAAGACAATTTTTCAGACCACAACTTGTTATATACAAAATTTAATACAACAATCTTAGGGCTCCCATACGATGGATCATGGCCCTTACATAGAACCCTGTACAAGACACAACTAGGGCTTGGTGTCAACAACTATGACCACCAATATTTCCCTGAACAAAGTACACTTGACTTGGTTGATCATAACAGTCCTTTCAATCCACTTACCTTGAACACATCTAACAGGTACTTGGCCTCCTCTTTTGCTGATCACTACAACTTCTGCAACATCAAAATGGTTGCATTTCCAGCCGTCAATCTGCTACTATCAACTGCTCCTGGCTTCTCCAAGATGACTGAACATTGGCTCTGTGATCTTCCCACTAACAATATCCTCACTGCTCCAAAGGATCAAGTTCTTAGGGTCTTTACAATATGCCCTATTATGAATGAGTTTTCCCTCCTGCAACCCACTGAACTAGGGCACACAAATCTTCCTCCTAACATTTCATTAGATCCTCCAATGAACATTGTACATGAGGTCTTCTAGGGCTGCATTAAGCTGCCCTCTTAATAGTACCAAGCTTGCACCTTTATCACTGTACTAGGGCTCCACAAAACAACCCTCTTAACTGTCACACTTTTGCTTCTTGGTGATAGCTCTAGGCCATCTCAAATTTGTGTTCCTAAGGTCTTTAGGACAATCTTATCTAACCACTCCAGAGCAACTCTCCCTTCCAATGAATCTGCTCCACATTAACGCTATTTTCCTTCATTGTATTAGCCCTATACTATGCGCATAAACTTTCACTTTTGTACAACTACCTTAGGTTGGATGTGGTCCACTCCAGGAGAGACATATGCATAGTATCTTTATGCAATACGCCCAAAATTTGCGGCCCAAATCATAGTCCATATGTCTCCTTCTTAGGGTCTCTTTCCTCTATCCTATGGACAAAAAAATCAGAGTGAAACTTATCATACTTCTAAGCAGACTCTTAAGGGAAGCGTACCATAGAGAGAAGACTAACTAGGGCACGAAGACTGTTCTTCAAAGCCTTGAACAACCCTTCCTTCACCTAACAACAACTTATCCCCACACACATCAACCTCTTTTAAACTCTACCACAGATGTAAAGATCTCGGCCTCTCTGTATCACTTTAGTTACTTCATACTAACCTGTGGTGTCCTTGAAAACGACCAAGCATACCTCTATTCTCCTACACTGGTACCTGGGATAGGTCGACTCTTTCATGCAATAACACCCCCATTCATACTTGTACTCATGAACCCTTTCTCCTTTATACTTCTTTACTTCTTAATCAACTTGGGAAAGTCCTCCTATATCCTCTCTTTTTGTTTCATTTATTCCCCTTTCCTAGGTTACATCACCTCTAATGGGCCTCTCTAGGTCGTCTTCTCAGGTAGGGCCCGACCTGAGATGGCTTCTCCTTAGATGGGACCAATCACCATGCCTCTCCGTTTCCTATTAGGGACTTTGGTCTTGGTGGTCGCATCCTGTAGACTGCAGCTATGGGATCGCATCTCCAACCATTGCTCCAATGGTTGCTTCCACTTGTTTATTGCATTCCCCAGTTCAACACTAGCATTTCCAATTTTTTCTTCTTTCCTTAACTATTTGTGGTCCAGAGTTGTGAATTCTCACCTCTTTGATTTGTTATCTCAACTAGTGTTGCAACCTCTTACTTCTTGGTTCGGTTGTTCATCTTTATTGTCTTCCCCTCGTGTATTTGGTTCAATTTTTTGGTCTTGGCTTTAGTAACTTTGATCTATCTTTCCTCCACTCATTCATCCCTACTTTTTCCGCCTCTCCTTCCTTCTCCTCTTCTCACCTTCACTCGCTTCTCAACCTTCATTAATATTTTCTGTTGTTATCGCCTCCTTTTATGTGGGAAGCCATTTACTTTAATGTTGTAGGTTGTGTTACCACACAATCTATCAGGCCCTAAGCACGGAAAGCCTAAGGGTCAAAGAGCTAGACTAAGAGATAACAATAGGACAATGTCCACTGTCACCACAACAAGTATCCCCTTCTGTTTATGGACCTTCACCGATGGGAGGATTCCCGGTAGATAAACAATCACCTTTAATTTATTTTCTAGTGTTTGAGGTACTATGTGATGAGGTAGGACTTTTGAAGGGAAGCTTTATGTGATGGTATGGCACTTTAAAAGGGTTTTCGTTCGCTGTTAGAGACCTAGAAGAAACTTGCACGAGATCTAGAGTTTTGTGAATTATCGCGGTTAAAGGTACTCCCAAGGTCAAGGCAAGGAGAAGAAAGGGCTTCTTATGATTTGTTCCAATAACACAAAGCTCATACAACCCTCGAAGAAGTCCCCAAGTCGAGGAAATTCAAACTAGGGTTTCCCTTTTAGGGCACACCCGAAGCAAGCGTTTTTATGGATGAAAACACAAGGGATGCTTTTCAAACATTAAGGAATTGCGCTAAGGCCCTAAGCTTAAAGTCTATGATCCCAGAATCCACCCTTCCACTCTAGGGAATTTCGCTCGATGCCCTAAGCTAGCCGTCCAAGAAGAGGGAACCAAAATTTTGGGAGAAGAAAATATGGAGAAAGAAGGATTTTATCACGAAATGGTTTGGACTAGTTCCTTCTGCTTTGGGCTTATGGAGTTCTAGATGCTTCATATTTTCCATAATTGTCTTTAAGGATGTAAAGAATTGATGCCCTAGATACCAAACCTCAACAATTACCCACTCCAAATTTATGGAGTTTTATGGAGGAAAAACAAAATTTTATCCACTAGGAACATTCATCACATGCCATGCTATGAGTAACATGTGCAATTGCCAACCAAATGGCTTTCAAAATAAATCTTCAATAATTCGAGCACAATATAACACTAATCTAGTTGCAACAATTCCATACATTAGACATTTTTCAAGATTGAAACTTCAACAAGAGGCACTTACAAGATGACAATATGATATATCCATCCACAATTCAAGAGATAGCTCCAAAAAAAATCGAATTTCATCTCCAAATATCAAAATGCATCCAATACATCCAATAGCTAATCCAAAGAAAAAGCTCGGATTTGCTAAGAAGGCCGAAGTTCCCAAGTGTGATGATGATCCAAAACAAATGAAGTTGAGTTTTATTTATATGAGACTTAGTAGGCCAAATTATTAGCCCAAGGCCCCTAACATTATAAAAATGTGAAAAATACATGCCTTGGTCACAAGCCGACCAAGTAGCGTTTACAAATTATGAAATAACCTACCAACTGCTAGTCGAATTGATGACATCGTGTTGATGTAGGGTTGTTTGAGGGCCACGTTGAGTCCTCTTGGTGCCAACGTGTGTGAGAGAGCTCCATAAATTATGAACAAGGGGATGTCTCCTTACTCTCCATGCAAGTCATCATGTGGGGCCCCAAAATGAGTTTGGGGCACAAAAGCTGGTCCCGTGGGTCTCCTGATGATAAAATAGCCCGTGATGCCCCAATACCGAGGGCTTCGACGATGGTGCTTGCCCTCCCATGTCTTCAGGGATGAGACAAACGTCCTCTGGGCCTTGGATCAACTGCAATATAATGTTAAGTTGGTTAGGGCACATTGGTCCAAGCACATCTTCTTATGAATAATGTAGGGCAATGAGCAAACTGCTAAAGGTGTTGAGTGTTCCCATGGCATGGAATGATGCTCTACACATGATGAGAGTCTAATGGTTCTCAATGCTTCACCTAGGGGTGTTAATATGATCCTCTGGTAGACCTGGGCCCCGCTTAAGTTTCCCAACCCATGATGAAACCACCTAACAATCACATATAACACCAATGTGCATCCTCACAATTAGGTACAATAATTCATTAGTACATCTAAGTGAACCAAGATTATTTCTCAAGGGCACATAGAGACTTCATAGTGGGCTTCCTAATTTGTTACCTCCCTAGGTAGGAGTGGGTAATAAACAACCCTATTTGGTGTTCCCAATCCCTAAGGGGAAATACAGGTCCCTGGTACATCATTTAATTGATAGGTGTCATGTGAATGATGATAAATGGATGTGGACACGAGGGTCTCAAGGCAAATGTGACAACCCATTTTCATATCCATCTAAGTTAAGTGATTTAATAATTAAATGGTATAAACTAATATAAGCTAAATAATAAAAGTTGTATAAGTAAATAATATAAGTTAAAATAACATAAATTAAATGCTGCAAATTAATATAAGTTAAATAATAAAAAGTAGTATAAGTAAATAATATAAGTTAAATCCTATAAGTTAAAAACTTTATATTAAATAAGTTAAAAACTTTATATTATATTATATTAACTTTATATACAAAGTTAAGGTTCATGAATAAATGGAAGCTATATTAAAGTACTATCAGAAACATTCGGGTAACCCTTTTTAAAAAAGATCTTTCAACCATAACTGAACCCTCTGCGCAGTCGACAGCCGCCTCTGATCGATAAATATCTGCGGAAATGCATGTGGGAGGTGTCGAGTGTTGGACCAGCGGTGGGGGAAGGCTGGGAGGCGGTCACCAAACCCCTGGGTATAAAACCACTGAGAGGGCCAAGGAGAAGGGGAAGGAGAAAACGGAGAGGACAGAGGGAGACCGAAACAGGAACGGAAGCAGCTGAAATTGACCTGAGGTTCTGGGCACGGGGGCAGTAAGTGAAGCTTACTGAATTGGCTGGGAGGAATTGGTTTCCCAGTAATCGATTCAACTTCAGAGAACGAGAGCAGACAACAATTTACCAGTCAGCAGTTCAGGTAAGTTTTTGTTGTTTTAAGATTTTGCATTTTCAGTTTTCGAATCATGAAATTTCGGTTTACAGTCTTTACACATGGTATCAGAGCTTCGTTCAAACCCTTCGGGACCTCACATATTTTCATTCTGCTAAAATCTGAAACATCGTTAGGTTTTCTTTATTGAAGGCCAGAGCCTGGAATACATTAATCTAACCCTAGTGTGCGGAGTTTAAATCGATATCTCTAAAGTGTGGAGCTTTATTTCTGTTAATGTTTGAAACCAGATATAGCGTTTCTGTTATTTATAGTCTGAAATTTTGCTTTAAATCCCACTACTAGTCCCGGGGTTTCTTTTTTTAACAGTCATGTTCTTGTAATTGATTGACCTTATAGATCCTTTAATGTGGTCTTTTAGTTATTTTCCCGTCGAATATCCTTACGTCCGATTCAGATTATTTTTAGGTCCGGGAGTTCTGGTATATCCACTGGACGTAAGTTCCATGCTTATTCTCGGAAACCGAAGTACTGCCTTTTCCACTCCAGCAAGTTTTATTATACAATCTAGTAGCAAGGAGGGGACCTGTTCCTGAAATACCTACCGATACTAAATTTAAAAGTGCAAAGCCAATCAGCGAACCCTACCTTACTGCGGATCTGATTGCGGCTTCTTGTCCCTTCTCTGTGGCTACTTATCCTTAATTGCAGCTCCCTCTTGACTGTGGCTACTGCACTGTCTGCAGCTCCCTTACTTCATGACTGCGGCTCCCTACTACAGCGCATTAGAGGCATTCGAAATCTGTTCCATCATTTTTTGTTAACCCTTCATGGTTATTTATAGTAATCATCCCATATATGCAAGCCGACATCAACTTATGAACCGACGTGTCTATTCTTTCAAGCCGACGTAACATATTTATATATTTAATTCATTTGTTTGGAGCCAACATGATTATTCCCTTATCGCTTTGCTTGCAGACATCGGAAGGCTTGTTTTGAGGCATTGATCATGGTCTTAGAGGGGATCGACTTGATGTTTAGGACAAGGCGGAAAAGTTTTACCCAGAATACAAAACATCATGCCCAAGTCCTGTCAGCAAAAGGACGGAAATAGAAGACCAGTTCGTCAAACCAGTGTGAATAGAATACCCAAAACGGCGCAGAAGCGGATTGGATTCTCTCCCGATTTGATGGTTTATAGGTCGGATTTCTTTAACAGGTTACCAGTCAACATACCACATATCTGCCTGTTAAACTGCTTGTCAATAAATTAAAATTTTTACCCTTCAGAAATATCTCTCGCTCTTTCTGTAGCTTTCCGTTTTTTTTTACATCAACAATTACCTTTTAACATTGAAAGATGGATATAAATCCTTATTTCAATCCTAGAGAACAACTGAGTTTCGGATGTGTTGCATTCCATAAAATAAAATGTTCATAGTCAATTGGACATATAGTCCCCTTTAAAGGCAAATACTCTTGTGGAAACTCCTTGGAAATGGATAAACAATTTTTGAAATTTTTGGCAGTTGTAGCAGCAACATTCAATATTCTAAGGAGGATATTTGAGATGTTTAGAACATTCATGCTAATTTTAAAATTTTCATTCAAATATATGAAACACAATGTACAGAGCACTGTTGAGCTATGATTTTGAGCAGACGAGGAATTTTAGAGCTTAGTTCAAAACATTTTGAGAGTCAATTTCAAATGCCAGAATAAACTTACTTCCAAAAGTGTATTTGATTTTGATCTGTTATAGAGTCCAAATGAGGATAATAAAGACAAGAAGATGAAATTCATTTTCTGAGACTAAAAGTGTTTTTGTTTTGAATATTTTGAAGCCTAGATATTTATCAGTCTGTACAGGATAGATATTAACACCACTGTTGGAATTAACAGGGTTTATTACTGCACATTTACATGTTGTTGAGGGAAGTCGTGTTTTCTATTTTAGAGAAAGACTAAATGTAACCACGTCAAGTAGAATATTCACTTATTTATTTTCAATCTTAGATCTTGTTTATCGGAGCCGCTTCAAACAAAATTATGAACTATCGGGAATTAAACCCACGAAGCTACAACCGTGTTTAACCTGCTAAACCTGGTTAAATGACAGTTATATTCAACTGTTTACCTTTACAAATTGGAGAATAAGATCAATTTATGCTGTCAATTTACCGAACCAGCAAGTGGTCATTACAATCACCAATTTATTTGCATTGATTTACTTCACATTACACAAGTGGATTCATTATTCTATGCATACCACGAGTCCACCTGAAAATAGGATAACATCCAGAGACATTTAATACAATTTTATAGCTAGAAATTCTCATAATCTCAATAACCTCTTGATGTACAGAAATTTCTCAGATTTGGACAATGCTTATGCATGGATTCCTACATGACTGGAGACCTTCATATAAATATATAGCATTCCCTAGTCAACTGTTGACTGATTGTCATCCTATCCATCTGATAGTATTCCTAGATATTACTATAATATTTCTTGTTTAGTATTCTTATCTGACAAACTATAGTTTGTGAGTAAAGTCTATGTGCTGCAATAGATGTCTTCCTTGGTGCAACTAAACGCCAACTTTGCATTACTTGCATCTTTGTTTCTGGCAACTGAAACTAAATCACTCTGTTAGTTAAAGTAAAAGACACAATTGTATGTTACTTTATTTTTACATCATATGCCCTTACAGGTTTGCTACCAAAGATATTATAGTGTTCACACAAAATTGCAAATCCTCAAGCTGTCTAAAGTAATGCCTGATTGCAGATTTTATATGCGAAACCCTCTCAATGTTGCAACCCCCTCTGCATATTAACAGGGATGTTTAGGATCTATACTCTTTTGCATTATTCATTTTAGGATAGAATACCCTGCATAGGACAAGGAGGTCGCGAGACCATCCTCCTTGACCTCGGTACCAGTAAGATCCGCCTAGCGGGTAAAAATAGCAAAACTATACCCGTTTCTAAATGTAATATCGTAAAAGAAAGTTACGTGTTAAAATTCGGTTGTCTACCTCATAATTTTTGATAAAATTTTATTATGTGTCCAGGAACCATCACAATGGTGAAGACGTATGAGCGACGACGGCGTGATCGGGCAGCATCACCACCTTTAATGCCGCTGCCATCATCATCATCATCCCCAGTGTCACCACCGAGACCTTCATCAACACCAATCGCCCCAGTGCCAGAGTTAACTGTAATAATGAACTCCTTGGAGGCCTTATTAGAAACATTAAAAGAATCCACTAAGGCTAAAACCAAAGAGGAGTCTCATCATTTGGCTACCAGTTCAGCGGAACCGAGGAATTTCGATCCCAGAGGATCGAATGAGGACATCTCTAGGGAACTTCAGAAAATCAGACTCCCGGAATTCTCTGGAGGCCGGGCAGGTGAACACGCTGAAGCGTGGTTGGAGGGAATGAACAGATGTTTTGGGTTAAAAGAATATTCGTCTTCGGCAAAGACAAAAATTGCCGTGTTTCAACTCAGGGAAAGTGCCTTGATTTGGTGGGGAAATCTGGAAAAACAGCTGCACCTTACATCAGATAGTGTCCCTTGGGAACTGTTTGAGGAAAGGTTTCGCGCGAAGTATTTACCCCCGTACTTTCAGCAACAGCAAGCAAGAGCCTTTCATACGTTAGTTCAGGGAAGTAAAACGGTGGAAGAGTACGAGATAAGGTTCATGGAACTGGTAAAATACATTCATTACTTAGACTCAGATGAACGCCAGGCTGAACGATTCATTTTTGGGTTAAACCCTCGCATTCGAGCCTTGGTAAGCATGTGGAAACCATCATCCGTGGCCGAGGCGGTTGAATGTGGCCAATATGCAGAAGAACACCTAGGGATCAAAAGGGATATGGGGCCAGCCGGGCCTGTCCAAACAGGATTTCCAGGAAAGACTCCCCGAAACTTCTTCAGGGGGGGGTAGCTCGAGGCCACCGTACGGTAACAGGTTTGCCTCGAGAAATATAGGGGCGGGAGCTCCCATGGCAGTAAACACTATAGCCACAGGATCATCAAACACCAGTCCCTGGGCATCTCAAAGGACCGCTTATGGAGGGAGAAATTCGAGAGGAACCAATGTGAGAGGACGAAGCTCGTTCTCTAGAAATTCACGCCCTGACTCAAGAGGATCAGCGCCAGTTAATTGTTGGGGATGTGGGGGACCGCACTTTCAACGGGACTGCCCCGGAGCTTCGTCAAATATATTGCATAGGGCTGGGAAGGAACCAAATTCAGCCAACCGTGGTAACCATAGAATTCATGCAGTGGTCGACCGTGACCAAGCAGCACATCAATCCACGGTAGTGGAATTTTCAGGTACTATCAATGGTATAAAACTCAAAATCTTATTTGATACTGGTGCCACAGATAGTTTCATTTCTTCATATGCATTAAACAAATGTGGGCTGGCAGCTTGTAGACAAAATGATTTCCATCAAGTGGAAATGGCCTCAAGAGAACTCCAATCCGTAGGCTTGAGTGTGGATCAATGCGAAATTGACTAAGGGGTCTGTTTGACTAAATTGAAGGTTTATGTCACAACATTAGGGACATATGATCTTATCATAGGTATGGATTGGCTAGAAGCTCACCGAGCTTGGGTAGACTGTTATGGGAAGAGGATTCTAGGCATAAATGATGAAGGAGAAGCCATCCAAATTCAGGGAATCAAGAGGGAAGTCTCTTTACGCTACATTTCAGTAATGCAGATGAAGCGTTGCTTAAGGAAAGGTTGCCAGGCTTATGTAATTCAAGAAGTAAGCCAAGAAAAAGGGCCATCCCTAGGACAATATCCAGTATTGGCCGAATTTCCAGATGTATTTCCAAAAGAACTACCTGGATTGCCTCCGGTAAGAGAGTTGGACCTTACTATCGAGTTAAAACCAGGTACCCAACCAATCTCTAAAACACCTTATAGAATGACGGCGCCAGAACCTCGGGAACTGCAGATCCAATTGAAGGAACTACTGGATGTAGGGCATATTCGGCCCAGCACATCACCTTGGGGCGCTCCGGAAATTTTCGTGAAGAAGAAGGATGGAACTTTAAGATTATGTGTGGATTATCGAGAATTGAATCGAGCTACATTAAAGAATCAATACCCTATGCCTCGAATTGACGATCTTTTCGATCAAATGAAAGGAGCTGCGGTCTTTTCAAAATTGACCTTCGATCAGGCTATCATCAGTTAAGGATTTCTGAGAATGATATTTCCAAAACTGCATTCCGGACACGTTTTGGACATTATGAATTCACCGTGGTGCCATTTGGGTTAACCAATGCACCAGCTGTATTCATGAATCTTATGAATAGCGTTTTCCGTAAATATCTAGATCAATTTGTGCAAGTCTTTTTAGATGATATACTCATCTATTCCAAGAATAGGAAAGAGCATGAAGATCATTTGCGGATAGTATTGTCCTGTCTTAGAGAACGCCAGTTGTACGGAAAACTATCGAAGTGTTCATTCTTTCAGGAAAGGATTCATTATTTGGGGCACATCATTTCCGGTGAAGGGATTTCGGTAGACCCTGAGAAAGTAAAAGCGATCATGGATTGGCCAATACCGAGAAATGCTCATGAGATTCGAAGCTTTATGGGTTTGGCCGGGTATTACCGGAGATTTGTAGAGGGGTTATCCAAAATCACAAAGCCAATTACAACTCTTCAGCGGAAAGGTATTAGGTATGAATGGACCGAGGAATGCAGCAAGGCATTCTCCGAACTCAAAAGACTACTCACCAGTGCACCAATTCTAAGAGTCCCGGACATGGACAAAGATTTTATAGTATGCACTGATGCATCCAAGCAGGGACTGGGTGCAGTATTGATGCAGGATAGGGGAGTAATAGCATATGCTTTCAGGAAGTTAAAACCTCATGAAGAACTCTACGCTACTCACGATTTAGAATTAGCTGCTGTAGTATTAGCTTTAAAGATTTGGAGACACTATCTGGTGGGACGAAGTTTTACACTTAAAAGCGACCATCAAAGTCTACAATATTTGTTCACCCAAAGAGACTTAAATGCCAGGCAAAGGCGATGGAGTGAATTCCTAAGTGAGTATGACTTCG
>APFE030465298.1:0-10936 GCA_000404065.3 Pinus taeda | reverse complement strand
AGCAACTTATTCATATTTATCTTCAATTCGTCCATGTCTGTCTTCAAATCTGTCTTCAAATCGTCCATGTATGTCTTCAAATTTTTCTTCCAATCATCCATCTTAGCTTACACGCCCTTTGTGTAGATTCCATGCCATTTATCTTAGCTTCTGTTAGCTTTTGTGAGGCTGACATTTTTTGCACTTGGTCTTGTAATTTTGATATATCATGTAGCATTTCTTCCCCTTCTTCTTGAGTCATGCTAGAGCTTTCAGGTTCCTTACTAGGTGTTTGCATTTTCTCTCCTCGGGGCATGTATTACCGATAATAATTCTCTACTAGCCCTTTGAATTCTTTCAAAATAAAATTTCAAACCAATCTTAAGCAAAAATTTAAAAGAATCTACACATTTTTTTTTTCTTTGTAGGAGCTCAATATTGCTTCTGATGTATCTCTGTACTTTTAGAACATCCAGTTTTGAAATTGCGACTTGTGGTAGCCCTCTGTGTCCTCTTTCCAATGCCACCAATCTGACCGCAATTGGTTTCTCCAATGAAGAGTTATGCCAAATCTCCCACAATGACCTGATTATAGACCTTTCCAGAAGAGCGAACTTGTATGAAGTGCCACGTCTCACGCTTTGGACCTTTGGCTCTAAAAAATATCCAGAAGAAAGTACAGTCCGTCCTCTTTCTATACCGTTTTGCGAAATTTCAATCCGATGCTCAGACAGAAAGTTATGACGATTTTCCCTAGGTCACCTGTTTTGAATGTAATTCAGGAGTCTGTAAAAAAGACCAACTTCCTCAGATCATATCTCTGCAACTATAGTGCGAAAAGCTCTGAAATTCGGACCTGAGCTGCAGCGCGATGTATTCTCAAATGTGTTTTTTTTTCGACTTCTGAAACGTCACAGAAAAAAAGTTTTAGCGAAAATTCCACGATGACCTATTTGGAGCAACGAAACCCTAGAATCCAAAGCTCTGATACCAAATGTTATGAAACCAGCTCAAGAAAAAATAGAAAAGATAGATCAACACCTTAGAATTTAGCCTCTCCGAGGGGCCAACCTCCTTTACATTACATAAATGAACAATTCTTGGATGATACAAATGACAAAACCTCCTTTCTATATATAGGAGTCTAAGGAGTCACAATATAACCCAGCCGACCTAACAATAATAATATAAGCCACAAAATAACAATAGAGGGATTCTTGGGCACAGTAAAACATATGGGGGAAATAGGGGCACAACAATATTAATAAGGGGTACAACTACCATAGTAATGGGGTAATCACTAGTATTATAGGGACCCAACAAATCCTATATAATTTCTGGAGAAAACAACAAAGGAAAAATATCAAACACTGAGATGTTGACTAAGGAACAACAACTATGAAACGACAGAAACAACACTAAAAAATTATGTTATTGAAAAGAATTTAAGAAATGCAAAATAATGATCCTATGATAATCTACAAGAAATAAAAATAAAGTAACAATAGCCCCAAATGAATTAGCTAAAAAAAATCCACAAATAACAGTAACTTCTAATTAAAACAGAACAAGTGATTTTACAATTAACTTAACTAACAAACAATTGTAAATTGAAAACGATTAAGCAAATAAACAACTGAAGTGAAATAATAGAATGTTGATTTAATAATATAGATGAAGACAATGTTTTTTATAGGATTGAGGCCAAATCATTGGAATCGAACTGCTTTATAAAAGGGATCAATGGAACAAATTAATTTTGGATAATAAAATGTTTCATTGAATTATAGAATATCGATTATAATCAATGTCTTCTTAGGTTCACAACTTATGTCAAAACAATTATAGCTGAAAAACCTCTCTCAAGGGTTAGTTTATATTCTTTATACTATGACTATAGAATATAAGAAGAGTAAATCTATTTTTGATAAAGAGAAATCCTTAGAATCTGGGGACTCTCGGGATGCTCATTTTATGTTACAAAAAGTCTTAATATTTCCAAACGACGAAAAGGCAAGCCTGTCCTTAACCGATTTGCTCCAAATAGGGATAAACAAAATCAAGCTATCTGATCTTCTATTATCAATCCAAGGAACAACATCACATGTCAGCTCATTGATAGATTCATGTTGAAAAATAGGAATCCAACTATGAGTAAATAATGCTTTTGTGATCGAATTAGTTCGTAGAGGAAATAGAATAATAGAAATACATTAAATGATTTTGGAATCCATATTAAGTACATTATCATGTCCTAAATGAAAGAAAGAATTAGGAAAATAATATAAGAACTAAGAAATAAGGTAAGGAAATTATAATAGTTATGAGGCCCAACACATTGTAGATGTTAAATGGAAAAATGATCGAACTAATAAATAAATATTTTACCAAAATTGTGAAAATTTTAGTTTAGCCTTAACACCTCCTATGATAGTATAATATTACTTCTTGATATATTATAACCCAATGCCCTATAATACTAAATAATGCTATAAATCTTGGAATAATAGAGAAATCTCTAAATGATTCTCCCATAATTAGAATTTATGATGTATTGTCGAATTGTTTTCCTTGATTAGACTTAGTTGGTTGACAGTTCCTCTATTCCATGACGTTGTTCAACAATAATATAATCCTATATATGTAATGGGTTTCTATCTTGATGAATGCAAGTGTGTGTTGGTGTGTATTCTCCTGAGTGAGTAATTGTCTTATTAGAGAGCTACATCCTCTTCAAATTTTGTCTTCCCTATTCTTTCTATAAATAAATTTCAAATATTTAACACAATATTTTGATGTTAATTGAATGGTGACCACTATGTTTTATACGTCGGTAAATGATTTTTTATCCAACACAAAAACTAACCTTAACCTAAAATCAAACTCCCTACACACATATGTATAATTCCAATTCTTATATAACACAAATATCAAATTCTAATTACATATATAACACAAATTCTTAACATGATGTTTATAAAAGCACAACAATTATATTTATTTTGTTTGTAAAGTGAACATAGGATGCTTAGAGCATTAAAAGAACATGGTTCAATTCACGATCATATGCTATGGAAAATATTTAGAGTGCCCCATCAATGACTCAACCAAATGTTTTATAGGCCCACTGAATGAAGCCCACACAATTCTTCTCTCTATAATGCAATATATAAAAATTGTTCTACAAAAATTTCCTTAACTAACAATGGGTCCATCAACAATAGTGCCAATACATTATATTGCCAAGAACAATGTATCAAAAGTGGTAGAAAGGAGACTATTCTCATTAGGTAGGATAATGTTTGAGCCACTATTGAAATTTAAATACCAATTGAGGCCACTAAATATTCTCTAAACTAGGTACACTGTAACATGATACAAAGGTAGTATTAGCTTCAACTCAAGGGGATCTTATATATCTAATTTGAGAAGTGAACTCACCTACAATCTTGTAATAAATAAAATCAGGGAAATAGGTGTAATAATTTCTTGAATTTCTTATGGTTCCACCATTTCCTTTGTCATCAAATCTCACTAAAATGAGGGGAATCATCGAGCGATTTCTAGGAAGAGTCACTGCTTCGAGGCCAAGGTAATATTAATAGAAAACATAAGTGGATAGTTGGTTAATGAGAAGGGGAGTCTAATTCAAATGGATATCCCTAGGAACAACCTTATTACTGAGCACTACCTTGTTTTTTTTATCTAGATAATCAAGGTAATTCACAAATTTATCTCCAAAAAGAGGACTAAGATGGGAAGGAAAACACAGTTGTCTATTACCAAATCCTACAATACCAATAAAATGGGATGAAACCATTGAACATCCTTTTGTGAGGTGCTTTATTTCTTGTCTTCCTCTATCTTCCAATGGTTAAGTCAAGGTGTAATTCAACAGAAGCCCCATGTTGTTTCTAGTGCCCTAGATAAGGCTAAAATTTGGACCAGTCTACCAGAACTTATCGAAGCTTTTGATGCAACCTTCATTCTCATGCATGGGTTTTCACTTCAGATCTATTCACTTTATAGATACATCAAATGATGAATTTCTTGGAAGAAAAAATGTGATGTATCCTTTGCAATTTTTACATGTTTATTTTTGGGTGCAGAGTACCCATATCAGATCAATTCCCATGTACATGACGATAAATACATCCTATGCAAGAGTACCCACCAATGATTTGATGTAATAATTGATGAATTCCTAGGATACTATTTTTATTTCTAATATTTTTAATCATTGAGATTCACCTCTATTTTAATGTTGATTTTTAACCTATAAATGTGATTTGTTATAATCCCATGTTCTAATATCATTCACCCATGTTAAATAAGTGTGATCAAAATTTTTATTCTACAAACTTATTTCTAAGTCCAAAACATAAATAAAGTTTCACATCTCCATATTGGATTCTTCTTAACTCTCTACAAATCAAGAGTTAATATGAATCTATACTAATAAGTTTTAATTATAAGAATTTGAACACACACACACACATATATATAATTGACATGGAAAAATTTTATTTATGATTCACACTTTCCACATTAAAATGTTAATACACAATCTCTCATATTTGGAACTAGAAAACATCTATTTATATATAAATAAATATAAATATTACATGTCAAAATCCATAATAAACATTGAAGTAATTACAAATATCCCTCATACATTGAATTAAAATAACCTATTAATGGAACACATGTTGCGAGATAGCATAGTACCTACCACTGAACATAGAAATTATGTTTTTGGAAAAACTACATAAAAGATTATAACAATCATTGGTTAATGCTAAATTAATAGTGATTAATAGACAAATCAAATGCTATAGTATTTATTTGGTAGGAACTAAGGAATTTGCTATTGAGGCAAAAGGACTTACATATTTGCATTGGTCAATCTAAGTTTTCCATTTTTGAAATCTATTGTTTTTAGGGAGAGTTGGTTTGTTGAAATTATTTCATCACTCAAGTAATGAATTGGAACTATAAAATTTTGTACAAGAACTAAATAATAAATGCAACTATTATGAGGAATTTTGCAATACTAGGTTTCGTAAAGTTTCAATATATAATACAAACTATAGAAGTGTCAAAACTTCAAACTAGAAACTACTAAATTAAACTACGCATAACAAAAGCCACTAACTTTAATGGGTAGTTATTAATCTTATTGTTCTTCAGGTGGATCCGACATAGGTATTGACTCTATTGGGTATCAAAATATCAAGAGAAACTATCAATAAATGGATGACTATACTTCTAATCTATCTCATTAATGTATCTCATTAAGATTAATGTACAAGTTTATTAGCTAATGTACCACATTATTTCTATGGGTGTATTGGTTAATATATCTCATTACTAATGTATCTATAAGCCATTAATATATCTACATAAATAAGCATTCACATTTCTATCAATATTACCATGAACATTACTAATATCATTAAAGCATTAACTTGAAATGAAACTAACAACCCATTGAAATGGAATTTAAACATTACTATTATCATTAAGAAACTAACTTACAATGAAACAAGAAACACATCGAAAATTAATTTAAGCTTGCATACACCTTTTATATACTGGAATTTCTTAGAGTCGAAGAATTTATAGATTCCCAAGAATTTGGTTTAGTCCAAAAAGTTATAAATTGCCATAAATTTCTCACAATTCAAGAATTTACATCATAGGTCACAAGTTTGTGAACTTCACATACCATATTCACTTCAAATTTTCCACTATGTGCTTAATCAAAATTGAACAAAATCAAATCCGCCTTATGAAATTTCATAAAAACGTAGAAAACTCCAAATCTAAAGCCCACAACAAGCCTGCCTAGTCACTACCCAAGCCTCCTGTGTGTCTTCTTGATGTCATTCGCGATCAATTCACTATGAAATCAAAATAAAATACAACATGGTTTTCTAAGTTAGACGTCTGCAATAGAATGTGAATATGAATTAAAATTGAAAATCACGAATTGAATGTGGAATTTGGACTATCAATAGTATAAAATGAAATCAAACATGGAATTTGAAAGTTTGTAAACATAAAATGAAATCCAATGTCTAACTTCAAAACCATGTTGGATATAAGCTAAAATTTTGAAGCAGCCACGAAATTGAAATGTCCATAAATGTAACGTTAAAGAATAAAAATTTTCTATGTAATTCTGCAACATATCCAAATATAAGTTATTATTCATTTTAATTTGTATAAATATAAGCTTTGAGTGGATTTAGAAAACATAATGATCAACCTTCATAGTAATGTGGTCTTAATCTTTGATGTAAAAGCTATATATTGCTTCAAAATGGTCTTCGTTCTTTTTAAGAAGATGTTGGATGAGAATACATATCCCAATTGTTATACCTATATGCTTATGCAAATTTCTAGTATACATCTCCCTCCTCATAGAGAGAAAATTGTTCAGTTACCATATGACTAGAAATCTCCAACCTACGAGATTTAACTAAGAATGGGCTTTATAGAAAGATAGAGAAAAATTCAATTTTAAACTAAAAATAATAATGATTGCGTAGTATGATACTAGAAAAAGAGGTTTGGGCATAGATCAACTCCAAACACCTAATTTTCTAAAACTTATTGGTTTTTAGTTTTAAAAATCAAGGATAAGAGGGGTATGAAATGATAGGAATTTGCTGAGTAGGAATAAAAGCATTATCAAATTTTAAATGATACTAAAAATCCAAAGCATGCCAAGGCAACATTAATTTTTAATATCTTGTTCCGTAAGTAAAATTAGAGTTGGAATCACCTTCATCTTCATTCACATGAAAGGAAGTGGTACTAGATTTTAGTGTGAAAATAAACTCAAAAGAAAAAAAATATATTACTCTACTTTCTTGTTTAGAGGTATATTGTCATAATCCAAATTCATAGGCTTGAAAAGACACCAACCAACAACTAGTTTTATTAAAACGCTAAACCCTTGTCGATTATGCACATAAAACCAACTACTATTGAAACTTTCACATTTTCTCAAATGACATGGTGATTAACTTTATGAATATATTAATTTCTATGCTCATTTTCACTATATTTCACTATTATACTATAATTTCCAAAAAATGATGCCTGTGTTTATTATTGTTAACTATAATTGGCTTTTATTGACAATGGTTAATTTTTGTTGACTATGGTTAAATTTTGTTACATATGGTTGACCAATCTACGTATGGTTTCACAAAGAGGATTCCCATGTTGACTATAGTTGTCTTTTCTTTACATTTGTTGAATTTTTTTGACAATGATATACTTTTGTTGACTATAATTGACTATGTTTGATTGATTTACATATAATATTCAAAACATGATGTCCATGTTGATTATAATTGACAACAATTTACTTTTGTTGAATATGGGTGAGTATGATTGACTTTTGTTACGTTGGTTTATTATAGTTGAACTTTGTTGATTATGGTTGATATAGTTTGTTAATGGACATATAATTTCCAAAACATGAATATGGTTATGAATTTCCAAAACGTATGGCCATGTTAACTATTGACTATGGTTGACTAAATTTTGTTTGAGGAACACTTTAATACAATTTTTTGTATGCTGCTAATTGGACTTCCACTTCTCATTTATGACTAAATATTGAGCACTTCCATGCTATTTACTTTTAACCAACCTACAAGCTAGCCTACAAAACAATAAGGAAACATTGGTTAAGGGATAAGAATTGATTATTTTATAACATGTTTACCTAAATTCCCAATCTTTTTAATAATATATTGAAACATTTCAAAAAAATCTATTACAAATACTAAATTAATCTTCAATAGAGTAATTGTTTTAAATCTATTAAATACTTCAATAAAATTTAATAAATTTTCTTATTTCAGAAATTAAAATTAACAATAGTATATAGATTATTTAAAAAAATAAATAAAAAAAAAATAAATCTTTAAATAATATTTTATCAACAATAACATTTATTTTTATTCAATCTTTAATAATTTAATTTGATTATTGTTAATGATATCAATCTCATTTGTTAATATTTATCTTATAATGTCACTGAACATTTCAAAATAACAATGTAATATAATTACCGTATACTATTTCAATAGCTGATATTAAAAATATTAAGATTTTTTAAGGGAAAATTTCAATAATACTTTTTTAATGATTTATAAAAATTAATTAATATAAAAAAATATAATAAATTTAAAAAACCATTTAAATAAATTATATATGGAATTAAATATGAGTACGTTGGTTATTTAAAGATTGATTAAAATACCTCGCTCACTAATTTCTAAATGTTATCCATAGTACACTTTAAAGATACATAATAAAATATAAAAATTATTTTGTTGTTTTTCTCGGTTGAGTACTGTACATATAATTTTCGAGAAAAAGATGGTCGCGTTGATTATAGTTTATTATGATTTTTTAATTACCAAAACATAATGTTTATGTTGAATATTAATTATAGTTTATTTTTGTTGACTATAATGTTCATGTTAAATATTAATTATAGTTTATTTTTGTTGATTATAGTTGATTAAATTTTGTTTGGAACACAATTTAATATAATATTTGGTATAGTGAAACTGGAACTTTTATTTTTATGACTAAACAATAGACACTTCCATGCTTTTTATTTATTTAATATAAACAAATTTGGAAGTAGTTGTTCTAAGGAATAAGTATTGTTTATCTTTTAACATGATTAATGTAGGCAATGAGGAAGCATTGATTCAAGAAATACACATTTTTATCTTATAACATAGTTGATTTAAATTGTTGATCTTATTAGTAATGTATTGAAACATTTCAATAACAACTAAATAGAATTGAACATTTTAGAATATATCAAAATTATAGTGTATTTTATTTCATTTTGTTAGTTTAACATAATCTTTAATTTTGCTTATATAATAACATGCTTGTCTAAATTATCAATCTTCCTCCTAATATTTTGAAGCATTTCAAAAAGTATATTGAATTTCAATATAATAATTGTATTAAATATATTAAATACTCTAATAAAATTCAACAAAGAATCTTTAATAATACTAAATTAATATAAAACAAAATTTATAAGAAATTTGATTAATAAATTTAAATAAATTAATATATAATTATATTTTAATTGATTATTTAAAAATTCATTAAAAAATTTACTCCAATGGCTTACTTACAAATGTTATTTATATTTCCTTTTCTTAAGGAAAAAAACACTCGTTATTATTAGTAAGTATAAGAACTAGTACATCATATCAACATATAATCATCAAAACAATCCACCACATCAAGACCATATGCATGTATATAAAAATATGAAATGCATATCAAGATATAATCACCAAAAAAGTCCCTGATGAACACCATATACATCTATGAGAAAATATCAAAACTAGTCAGGAATTAGGATCTTGAATGGGTGGGATTAGTGTCCAAGGTCGATGAAAAATAAAGTAAACACAATAACCTTCAGCCAATATAATCCAAGCCCAAATTTGAAGCCATTAAGTCTGCGTCAAGGGAAAGAGAACTAAAAAACATCTCGAACAAAAACCATAAGGCAAACAAAATGCCCACTTAGACTAGATTGTGTATGTACATTCACTAGACGTTAACCAGGAAGTGGGACAGGCCCGACATCCATAGCGGAATTTGCCATCCCCGGAGAGATATGCAAGCTACCAACCAAATACGAGATGCCCATCTTTGACATGTCATTTGCAATAGTGTTAAATTATCGGTGAATATGTTGAAAATATATAGTTTGAAAATATATTTTGAGGTAATCAATGCTCCTGAGCCAACTCTATAAATGAGGATGTGAGATAAAGGATAATCCCAACATGTGATTGGTTAGTGCTTGTGAGTCCCCAAAGATCTAAAGGCTTGGTATGTCCACGAATCTAGCGAATGATAATAACCCCCAGAGTGCAATGGTTTTAGCTCTCATATTAGTCACCATCCCTTTCGACCAATGGATATTATATTGTTGATCTTGGTTAATGCGAATATAGACTGCACATCCACATGATCTACCCTGTTCGACACCATTTAAATACCCAACACGGAAGGATATATGCAGGGCATATCTTCTATGTATGATTCCATTATCCATTTTGGTAGTCTGCATCAAGGGCCTCAACCAGGAAACAATATTGTTGCTACTATGTTCAAAATTCAGTGTGCTGGATTCAAATATAGTGGAGTTCCTAGCCTTCCATATTTCCGAAAAAATCACTAAAGAATAGCCATATTTATTTTGGGTCTTTGGCACCACCATAACAAGCAAGCATCAATAGAGTCACGTGCCATATGTATGAAAGAATATAGGCAAGAGATCCTAGACCATACGTGTTCATCAATTATGCAGGTCAATTGGAGGTGTAGATTGTTCTCCTCCATCATTTTACATAGGACACATTTCCCAGGTCCATTTATCTCTCTTTTCTTCAAATAAAAGTATATGTAGATTGTTCTTCTCCATCATTTTATATATGAAACATTTCCCAGGTCCATTTATGCCTCTTTTCTTCAAATTTTCTCGAGTGAGTCTGATTTTCCCATGCCATCCATATATATACTATAATCTTATATGAGCCATGTACCTTCTAGGATCTATTTTCCCATGCCATCCATGTATATACTATAATCTTATATGAGACTTGTACCTTCTAGGATCTATTGAACCAACATGTACTTTGAATGTTGTGTTTGTTGCTACAGATGTACATTTATGTGTCAGCCATAGAGATATATCATCGGTGTATACCCCGTCCCATGTGATTTGATCCCCTTTTTCAGCTTTGCAAATTCTCGATCTCACAACACATTAATCAATCTGTCCCAAAAATAATAAATACTCTAATAATAATCACTCTATTTTTATTACACTTTAAATACTCATAATAAAAATATAATAACTATTTTTATTAATATAAATTTCCAT
>APFE030465294.1:505-12946 GCA_000404065.3 Pinus taeda | reverse complement strand
TATTAATTAGTTTATAAATAGTTAATATTTTAGTTAGTTAGATATTAATTAATACATAGTTTATTAATTAATTAGTTAGTTGATAGTTAATGATTAAATTAGAATTAATTATTAGATAATTAGAATTCTAATTTAGGATTAGATTTTTATTTAAAATTTTGATTTTTAGCCTAGCAACAGAAATTCCATAATTGTGCCAGAATTGACTCACCAACTTTGGAGGCCCATAGATTGAATTTTACTTGGCCAAATGAGGCCCAGAATGGCCCGCTGGAAAGATAAAATCAAGGAGAACACTTCTGAGGAGGCTTTACTAATAGGGTTGATCATTAATTGGGACAAAAATCATGCAGAATATCAAGCTACGAATTTATTAAAAAAAAATCAATTTTCTGAGTTTTATTTTCTGCATTTTCATTTGTCCAAGCCTCTTCTCAATGTAGATCCATTCGTCAATAATATCCTTGGCCAATCAAACCATCCCATGCGTCAATAGAGAGCTTATATTTTATTTTCAATTATTTATTTAAATAGAATTTGATTGGATTTATTTTAAATTGCAGCAATGATATTGTTGCATCTTAATTCATTTTGATTTCTTTTTGCAAGAAAACAGTAGAAGAAATATGGAGGAAAGGATCTCAATCAACGAGAAAGCTCCAGCAATTAAAGATTGCAATTTTAAGCAAATAAAATTAGATTGGGCAGATTTCTCTTCAACAAACTTTCCTCTCAAGAATTCCTTCACAAATAGTATAAATAATAGATTGCAGAATGTAATAAGGGTTTGTTCTCCTCTGCAATTCTAGACTTCTAAAAGCACTACTGTAATAAGAATTTAGAGTTGTAGGAGGGAGGAGAGAAAATATCAGATATGGGGATTATTGATGATTTTTCCTTTATACCTTGAATTATGTATGAGGGGCAGAGTTTGCACTACTATGGCTCTAGTTTTGAAGGCAGAAGTTTAAGCAATGTAAAGGACTGTTGGAGACCAAGGTCAGAGATATGGATGCGATAAATTAGTATTTTTAATACTACTGTTTCAAATATCAGTTTCATTTTTATGGTAACAAGAATGTCTCATTTTATTCATGTTTGTGCACTATTGTCAATATGGGTAATTTGTCTCAATATTGTTATTAGGTATCTCTGTTCTTATGAATTAAAATTTGATTTCTGAGTAACTATTTACTCAGAGATCTGTCTTATAAAACTGATTTATTGAATGATAATGTGTTGTGAACTATTTCCACATATTATTGTTTAATTATTGGATTTACTGATATGATAATCAATATCATTTTTGTGAACTACTTCCGGGATTGTTGTTGGTTTATTATTTCAGTTGACAGGTCCCAATAGGATGTGTTTTGGTATCTATAATGTCAGTTAATTGAACTACATCATTAATTTGATATTCATTATAAACAAAACATATTTAAATCTAAATATTTTAATTATCTTGCTCTTAGTTGGGTTATATCTATATCTGCCTAATTAAGATAGGATTTAGATTAGTTTCTTTTTGCTTGTATTTAGAGTAATTTCTATATTATTTTAAGTCCTTTTCTCAAAGAGGCAAAACTTTAGTTGTGGCTTGGCTGAACCCAAATCAGCTTAAGGGTCATTCTGATGCCTGATCAATAAGAAGAAGTGATCTGGTATCCCTGTCTATTGGTAAGTAAAGATACATCATAAACCAATAGCAATAGGGAGAAGGTAACTAGACCTAGTTAAACCAGTCACAGCCACCATATCAAACGGAAAAGGAGCTGCTTTAAGGTCCGGACCGGGTGGTTATCCCCCAATGTTATTGTAGCGATTTTCGAGGCATCAACATTTTTGGTGCTAGAAGGAGGGCCTGAGATTTTTTGTCTATTGGAGTCTTTTCAATTTAACATTTTATTTATTGTGATGGCTCCTCTTAAACTTCCAATTTGGAGTTGTATCCATGGACGTGCATCTTTTAATACTCCACCCGAAGTGGTAAGACTCTTGTCTCAGGTAAAGTTTAATGGTAAGAAAAATTCTTCTGCTTTTAATCATGTCTTTCGATTTATTCAAAATGTTTCAAATTATGATTTTCAAGGAATTGATGAAGGCATATTATGTAGAATCTTTACTCTCACATTTATGGCAAAAGCTAGAAACTGGTGTAGAATTCTTCTAGTTGCTTCAATTCGCAGCTGGGATCAATTTGTTACGATTTTCATTTGTAAATTTGATGACTATGATTATGAACAGGTATGTGAAGAAATTGAATATCTACGAAGATTTTAAAATGAGTCTATTAGAGATTTTAATATTCGAGTTCACTTGAATTGTTTAAGATTTAAAGTTGAAGATAAACCTACGGAGGAAGAATCATTAGATTGGTTTGAATATATTTGTTCTCTTCCACCTATTCCCAATCCATATGAAACTAATTCAAGATTTGTTCCATCCCCTTCCAATATAAATGAGAATCCCAATTTGGATGTGCAAATAAATTGTGATGAAGTGGTTTCACAAAGCTTGGAAAATATTTCTAATCAAATGCAAGGAGACAACAACAGCGATTTTGGAGAAAGAACTGCCTTGAGATCTGAAAGCTACTTTGAGGTAAATTCAGAAAATCAGATTGGAAATCAGCAAGTGCAAGCAACAATCAAAGTAAATAATAGAATGCAAGCTGTTGTACAAATTTTTGAATTTTTCCATGATGAACAAATGCCGAAATCAGAGCATGCAAAGGAATGATCTACAATTTGAAATTTACAACGAGCATAATGCACAAAAGTTCTCAAATAGTGACACTTTTAAATACATTATTTCAGGTTCACATTTTTTCCTTTATCCTGATATTTTTAATGATGGTAATTTTTCCCCTCTTGGTATTAATGTTATTTCAGAAAATATAGAGGCTGATCTAAATGAATTACCATTACGTTTTTATCAAGATAGAGAAGCAATTAATGATCATTCTTTTGCCATTAATGAACATGAAATTCTTGTTTCTCCTTGTTTGGATATATTGGATGAGATTGAAGGGAATTTTAAAGAATCTTGTAAAGTCATTAATGATAATTACTCTGACATCGAGGATGTTGATTTCTATTCTTCTCAAGATAATCCTCATGATAAAATTCAAATAACATCTGAGAATGATGAATGCTTCAATTTAGAAATTATCCCAACTAATCCTCATTTTAGAGTAGCAAATTGTCTTCATGATTTCACTACTCGAGAAAACATTCCAATTTATGATTCATATCATGATCAAACTCTCATTCCTATTCATAATCATAATTCGTTTTCTAGTTCACAAGTTGGAATTTGAAATTACTCAAATTTCATAATTTTGGCCAATCCTTGTGAAAACGAAATTATTTCAAAACAATCCCAATTGTGCTGTAACATTAGTTGTAACAATAGTGATTTCATTTTATTTTTGTTTCCTCACTTCTTTTGTTTAAAATTAGATTTTATTTCTAATCTTATTTTTCAGATTTTTGACACTCTACGCTGCCATATTGAGCACTTTATTATCAAACGCTCAATTGATGAATTGCCTTATTGGGAAATTGAAGTTTCATGTTATAACCATGAACATCAAAAGCTATTAACATGTCAATGTCAATCGATGCTCATCTTTTATCAAAAGCTTCTAGCTTTTCGAAGGCAATATCAACAAGAGAATGTATTTTTAGAAATCTGCTAACAATCCAATTTAATTAATAATTTTCCATCTCATTTGAAAGATTTCCATCCATTTTTCATTAATTCATTTGAAAAATATTTGGAAAGTTTTATTTCATGGAAGATTGTCAATAATTTAACATTTGTACATAATACTAACAATTTTTTACAGGCCTTTTAATTTAAAAGCTCATCTTCATAATTTGGCCTGTCATCTCCTCTTTTGAACATTTCCCAATCATTAATAGAAATCCATCCAGATTTCTATGATCCAATTGGTATTCAATTGGAAAGAAAATTTCAAGAGAAAGCGATTTTAATTAAGTTTCTAACAATAACTGTAAATTCTACTCATAGATTTAATTTCTTTAGTTCAATCAGAATTGTATTTTTATTACTAACATTTGCACTGTACATATATGCAGGAATAAAAATGAGAGAATGGTTGCATTGGAAATATGACTATACCTAGTCATTTTCATGTATATGGTTAGAATAGGAGTAGAATTAATTTACTTTGTTTTATGCTGTTAATTTGTTTATTTTTATTTCAACAATTTGGTAGATTAAAAAATAAAACAAAGCAATCAACCATTTTCATACATGTTCAGTGAAAACATTTTCTCCTTATCAGAAAGTTTTAATTCTTGTTTTCCTTTTTTAATTTCTTGCAGCAATACTTCTACTCTGCCTATTTTGAATAATGTCTTAATTAAATTTAATTGAGTATGTTCTTGGCACACATTCAAATCTGTGTTGACATTCTTCCACAAATTAGTGGCTTAATCTCATTCTAATCTTTAGTTTATTATCTGATGCTGCAAAACACATCATATTTGTTTACTGAAGGAATTATTAAACAATCACTATAATAATACAGATTATTCTCAAGTTATTCGAAATAAGCAGAGGTAATAAATTGTTGTTTCAATTCAAAAGGGAAGCCTATTTTTTTATTTATTTCTGGTAAATTTTACATTTCCTGAACATGAATGAACAGATTTTATTTAGGCCGATTGCACACTTAGATTTAGAATAAATGATGAAATGATTTTGATCAAAGTCAAAATTTTGATAAATCCAGCGAAGGATTTGAAAATTCATGAAGTAAAATCTACAAACAAATTCCTTCCAGGTATGCATTTACAAGTTCATTTTTATCTATTATTAGTTTATCTTTTCCTTAGTTTATTTTTTATTTTTCTTCTCTTTTATTTGCAGGTTTTCATTTGTTTTCAAAATTTGAAGTAAGCAAAAAACTCATTTCAAATTTGCAACAGATTCAAGGAAATTTCATTTGTAATTCATTCGAATTTGAACATTTTTAACTTTGCTTTCAACCATCAGAAAACCCAATTGAAATTTCAAGCAATATCATAAGATTCAACTTGAATTTCATATTGCTGACACTTCAATGAAAATATTCGCGATACTCTCATCTCGCTCATCTTCGTCAATAATTTTATTCCGATATCACATCATCCATATCACAACCATTTGTAGCAAAATATTTCATCGGAAGTAGCTTTTAGTATTTTTGATAACAAATTGTTTAATAAAAAATCTTCGATGTATTACCTCGTTCAAATGTCATATCGCATTTTGCATATCGGAGGTTTGCAGTTGAATATACTTCCATGATCATGAATCGTTGATCTCCGATAAACGACTTTACCGATATTGGGATGACCACATAATTCTGGATCCGATATGAAATTCAAATGAAGTTTATAAAATATCGCGTCCATTCAATCGCAATGAAAGTAAGGGCATAATTTTAAAGGGCCAATGTCTTGGATCCGATATGTTATTAAATTTTCATCATAAAATTATGGAGTTCACTCTTCATCGCATATCAACGTATCGAGAGTTATTACATCATGTGCCTAAGATTGTCAATCATCGATTAGTTATGTCATTCATCGCATCGCCAATTTTACAATCGCCTCCTCGCATTTTTATTTATGGCCATACCACTATTTCAAATTTGCAATGCACAATGTGCAATGTGCAAAATACAAATCGCGAGATGCGGTGTGCGATCTGCGAATTGTAACATGACTGTCCCCAATTCTCGGTATAATAGTTCTTCAATAGTGTTATCACTACATCTCATCGTACATATTTTCTTCGCATGATCTCATATCGACAATTTGCTATTTCAACCGTCGATGCAATAGCTTCCAATGCATGCCTTTGAGCCATTAACATTTAATTGATATATGGCATAGCAACAAAGATAAAATCTTGTAAATTAAAATTCAAGCATGGTGAAGAAACATGTTATGTGAATCCTTCGATACGGTGATGTGTTATTTTAAAAGCAAGCTTGGGTAATCACTATGGTAAAAAAGCAATTGATGACAAATTTGCAATAAATTCAAATCATTTCAATTTCTCATATATTTCAGTTTTAAATATATAATTCCATAATTAAATATGGAATTCAAGACCCTTCTATCTTCATATTTAAATTTTATCATGGATTGGGTCTTGATTCTGAACAATTTATAAAATCATGGAATTTATATGAAACTTATAATATTTTGAGAAATAGTCATTACTACAAATTCTCATTCTCATTTCTAATGCATTTGTTTTAATTTCAATTCCCTTGAACACTAAACATTCTATTTTTACATTTTGCTACTTGCTTTAGTGTAAATAAAATAAATAATGATTTTGGGTTACAGGATTTTGGTTAGTTGACTTCTTTATGTTTTTTAATATTAATTAAAATAAGAAGTCAGCTAGTTTGGAGAAACTGATACCTTTCAGGTAAGAACAAAAGAAATTTTCCAATGGTAAGATTCATGTACCCACTTTCATTAAATTTCCATTTCATTACTTTAATTTCAGTTTTGTTTTTCTGATATATAAATCTATTTTGCAGTTCTCCATTTGAAGCTTTCAATCCTCTGCCGGATCATATTTTCGAAGTCCTATACTCTTCTCCTGGCTTTATTTCATAAAGCAGCGATAATCTTCGTCAAAACAGCTACACCAGGGAGTTTCTGAACCTTTAGTTTGTTTCTTTAAGCATTCCTTTTATTAGGAAATGATTAAGATGATACTTTTGGAACAAGAAGATTAATATCAGACAAGGTTTTCATTGTGGCTGAATTTTATCATCGCTGCTATCCAAAAAGCCTAAAACACTCACAACCCTGCAAGGTATGATTTTCCCAAATCTCGACATGAGAATGATTGATTACACGATTATTTTCTTTTTCTTCATATTGTTGAGACATTGGTATAAACATTATTGTTTGAGTTTATCTTTTGAAACTTGGATTTTATTTTCCACTTTTAAAAATTTCTTCATTTTTATTTTTGTTTGTTGATTTCTTTTCTTACTTTAGCATAAGAATTCTTTTCCTTTGGTTTTCAGTTTGGATTTTGGTGATTATGCCATGATTTATATAGAAGACCTACTTGTTACCTAACTATGGCCAGCATACATGGAGAAAAATTGTTAATAGTCACTTATAGCTTTTTCTTGAGTCTCTTAGTGAAGTTTGATTTTCTTATTATAAAGGTAGACATACTTAAGGAAGAGATTATCAATCAAAAGAAGTTGGCAAAGTATCATAAAATCTGGAGAAATTTCTTTTTCATCAAAATTGTAATCATTTTGAGATTTCAATATTTTATTAAGATCTTTCAAAGTTCTATTATCAATCAAGAAAATTTATTTTTAACCAGTAAAGACACTTTACAGCAAAACAACTTTAACTCTGAAATTGTCATTCTTAACTCTTAAAGAGTCAATGATTCTCCCTGTCCCAAAAAGTCTTATTTTTCTAGAGTGTGATCCAGAAGTATATTTAAACTTAAAAGATAAGAGGTCTCATCATAAGCCTACTTACCATGATCATAAGGAAAAAATAGGCTGACATTACCAACACTGCTAAATGAACCAGGGTAATGGCTTATGATTGCAAACAATTATAAGACAAGGGGTCTCATCACGAGCCAACTTGTTCAGTCCAATTATAACCAGTGAATGGCATTGTCAACTATATGGCCACCAAACCAGGACAATGGCTTTTAAGATTTATATATATAAAAAAAATACATATACAAATGGATTTATCTTTAGGTTAATAATTCTTAAAGAGATGGAATTCTGAATCATTGATAATTAAAAGGTAACCCTGTCGAGACTATAGATGTTTGTTGGTAGCTGTGGCTCTACCTGTGACAAATGAGTATATTTTAAAAGCTAAGCTGTAAAGTGACCCATGCTTTATTTCTACAACTAAGGACTAATATAGAGTTTTGAAATATTTTAATTTATGAAGAATTTTAAGAAAAATTACAGTTAGATGATTCTAGCGTTTATTCAGATTAATGAACCTAGTCGAACATTTCAAACATAATTTTCTCTTCCTTAATTATTTTTAGTTTAATTTTCGGAAAATCTCATTCATATCAAATAAAGATAATCGGTTCTTCTCCCATGTGTTGCCATTGTTGTGGTGAAAACACAACCCCCCTATTATTGACTTGCTGAACTCAAATAATGGGGACCCTTTCTATAAAAATTTTGGCTAAACACCTTTTTGGATTTCTATTTAGTTGATTGCCCTACGCTTTTGTTAAATTTTCATTTTCTTCGAATTCTTGTTTTGATTGCTTTGTTAGAATCGATTTTTTATAAGCTTCCCATTGACGCTTCTTTCACCTCATTTGGTGAACTGGTTTGAAAATGGTACTCCTTTGAAGTCTCGTCATTTATCTAGCCTCGGTTAAAATGCATAAAATGTAGAATATTGCATTTTGTAAATAAATTAATTCAATAATGCATCTATTTTAAATATTAACCCCTAGTTAGTTCTTACTAACATATTTTTTTATATTTTTACTTATACAGACAAATTATTAAGCATCGAGATTTAAGAAATTTACTCCAATTTCCAAACCAATTACTAATCTTAAAAAACACATAATATCCAAGTGGCTGTAGTTTATTTTATTCTTTTTATTTATTTTCCAAGTAGTTGTCATTTAAATAGGAAAATTATACCTTTGATAATTTCATAACTTAACAACATTAAAATAAAACCAAAAAAAAAAAATAATATAACAAAAAATATATAATAAAAAACTGTTCCGATCGCATCATCAGGACTTTTGATCGGATCGGAGGATTTAACCACAACTTGTTTAACAAAAGCCCTGACACCACACCTCCCCGACCACCGATATGCGATGACTCCTCAAGCATTAAGCAAAGTTTAAAATACAATTGTTTAAGGTTCAATGCACCGCATTGGGAATTTTCACTTCATACATTTTTAAGAACCCCGATAATCTTCATTCCCCCGATTTGCGAAAAGTTAAGGCATGCCGCATTAACTAAAGGGGCATTAAGCTAAGTCTAATTATAAGCTTCGATCGCATCGGAGCTTTCATACGAAACAAGTTTGATAATCCTCCCAATCTTCCGATGCCGATCGCCGATCATTAAAAGGACATGGGGCATTAACTTATGATTAAAAAGTTTCTAATTCATTTGTTTTTTTTTAAGTTTCACTTATACATATGAGTAAAGAGGTAAAGAGGTAGGATAGTGGTAAGTCAATATTAAAATAGTTATTTAATATTAAATAATATTTTATATTAATTAATTTAATTAATATATAAATTAATTAAATTAAAATTAAATTATTATTTATATTAATATTAATTAGTTTATAATAGTTTAATATTTTAGTTAGTTAGATATAATTAATACATAGTTTATTAATTAATTAGTTTATTTCATAATTAATGATTGAATTAGAATTAATTATTAGATATTTAGAATTCTAATTTAGGATTAGATTTTTATTTAAAATTCTCATTTTTAGTCCAGCAACAGAGATTCCAAAATTGTGCCAGAATTGACTCACCAGCTTTGGAGGCCCATAGATTGAGTTTTACTTGGCCAAATGAGGCCCAGAACGGCCCATTAGAAAGATAAAATCAAGGAGAACATTTCTGGAGAGGTTTTACTAACGGATTTGGTCATTAATTGGGACAAAAATCATGCAGAAGATCAAGCTACGAATTTCTAAAAAAAAAAAAAAATTGAGTTTTATTTTCTGCATTTTCATTTGTCCAAGCCTCTTCTCAATGCATATCCATTCATCAATAATATCCTTGGCCAATCAAACCATCCCATGCATCAATAGAGAGATTATATTTTATTTTCAATTATTTATTTTAATAGAATTTGATTGGATTTATTTTAAATGCCAGCAATGATATTGTTGCATCTTAATTCATTTTGATTTCTTTTTGCAAGAAAACAGTAGAAGAAATATGGAGGAAAGGATTTCAATCAATGAGAAAGCTCCAGCAATTAAAGATTGGAAGTTTAAGCAAATAAAATTAGATTGGGCAGATTTCTCTTCAACAAACTTTCTTCTCAAGAATTCATTCACAAATAGTATAGATAATAGATTGCAGAATGTAATAAGGGGTTGCTCTTCTCTGCAATTCTAGACTTCTAAAAGCACTACTGTAATAGGAATTTAGAGTTGTAGGAGGGAGGAGAGAAAATATCAGATATGGGGATTATTGATGATTTTTCCTTTATATCTTGAATTATGTATGAGGGGCAGAGTTTGCACTACTGTGGCTCTAGTTTTGAAGGCAGAAGTTTAAGCAATGTAAAGGACTGTTGGAGACCAAGGTCAGAGATATGGATGCAATAAATTGGTATTTTTAATACTACTGTTTCAAATATCAGTTTCATTTTTATGGTAACAAGAATGTCTCATTTTATTCATGTTTGTGCACTATTGTCAATATGGGTAATTTGTCTCAATATTGTTATTAGGTATCTCTCTCCTTATGAATTAAAATCTGATTTCTGAGTAACTATTTACTCAGAGATCTGTCTTATAAAATTGATTTATTGAATGATAATGTGTTGTGAACTATTGCCACATATTATTGTTTAATTATTGGATTTACTCATATGATAATCAATATCATTTTGTGAACTACTTCCGGGAATGTTGTTGGTTTATTATTTCAGTTGAGAAGTCTCAATAGGATGTGTTTTGGTGTCCATAATGTCAGTTAATTGAACTACTTCGTTAATTTGATATTCATTATAAACAAAACATATTTAAATTCAGATATTTTAATTATCTTTCTCTTAGTTGGGTTAGATCTATATCTACCTAATTAAGATAGGATTTAGATTAGTTTCTTTTTGCTTGTATTTAGAGTAATTTTTATATTCTTTTAAGTCCTCTTCTCATAGAGGCGAAACTTTAGTTGTCACTTGGTTGAACCCAAATCAGCTTAAGGGTCATTCTGATGCCTGATCAGCAAGAAGAAGTGATATGGTACCCCTGTCTATTGGTAGGTAAAGATACATCATAAACCAATAGCAATAGGGAGAAGATAACTGGACTTAGTTAAACCAGTCGAAGCCACCATATCAAACGGAAAAGGAGCTGCTTTAAGGTCTGGACCGGGTGGTTATCCCCCAGTGTTGTTGCAGCAATTTTCGAGGCATCAACAGGTAGGCATTCCCATACTCAGATTAAAACTAAATAGAAAACTAACTACTGCTCTGGTATAGGAATGATCTTATAGCACATCACAAGTATAGACACAGTATGGATGCAACCATCTATATATGAATAGTCCATAGTATAATGAATACAAAATTCCTCGCATCCTAGATGGTGGAAACTAGATCCAGGGTCTTCATTTCTACTTCCCGAAATAGTACGATTCTATCCATGCGAATGAATGTGTCGAAGTCGAATGTTAGGGTCCCACCCTAACCCCATTATTCATGTCAAGGGATCACGTCATAGTCAGTCAATAAAGCCCATATTAATATTTGTAAGTAGTTAACCCGCAATTAATGAAGGGACCACAGTTAGTTGCAAATGGGCGGTAGTATTAGATAGATGGTATTAATAAAACCCACGGTATTGTCCCAGGGTATTGCATGTATGAGTCATATATAAAGGATAGAGACTCCCTACGAGGAGTATCGTGTCTTGTTTTATAATCGAGCTCTGCTCTATTGGAGGTTGCCCCCTCGAAGAGGCTTGTGAAAATTTCTCTCTAAGTAATAAGATCATTGCTATTTTGTGTTCTGGGTATATTTTCTTCGATATTCTGTGTTCTGGGTATTTTTTCTCGCATATTCTCTGTTCGGTATTACTTTGTAGGTTAAGAAGCATAACAAGTGGTATCAGAGCACTTTCCAAGGCTCGGTGGGATCTCCATATTTTAGCAAATTTTTTTTTGGCTAGAGACGTGTTCCGGCGTCTTTAAACCACGGGATCTGTCGTTAAGCGCATAAACTTGCGGATTTGGGGAGGCATGCACGCATGAAATACAAGAGGTGATCATGTCTGTTGGACTCCCTTGTAACCCCTGTGGGTACCCCTTCGAGTAGTAGCGCATTAGACAGAACCACACACGGACTGTCTTCCACGTACCCTCTGGGTATATAGGAAGCCCCATAGCTACCTTGAAGCCTTGCCATAGATAAACTTTCGGCCGTCTTGTGGCTACAGTGCACCGAGAACAGCACTCGGAGAGATTACTCGCCCGTACGATAGGGTAGTTGGGTTGTACGGCTAAGGGTACGGTCGATCCTCCTTAGTTAGAGCCCTGAAACATTGGGCCGAAGCAATTATTTGGGATCTAGCCCATCAGCATCAGGACAACAAGCTGAGCACGGTGGTACCATTCAATTTCTGCACAAAAAAAAATTTTGCGGTCCCAATTTTTCAG
>APFE030465292.1:51817-80848 GCA_000404065.3 Pinus taeda | reverse complement strand
TCAAGTTTGAAGAAATTTAGTTGCAAGGACTGACTCAGGGATGGTCAAAATGGATGACAGATATTTTTGCAGATGAATGGCTTATTTGCACTGACCTCTTGAACACATAACGACACAAAAGATGGTTTGGTGATGATTGAACCAAAGTTAATACCCAGAAACTGGCTGAAGACTTTCAATGTGGTTTGATCAAATGTTAGGCAAAGGATTTCCCAACCCAGGTGAATGAAAGTGTCGTGCTCAAGAGTGGTTACAAAGTATGACAAACAGGCTCATTTTTCTCTCTTTTCCCCCACCATTTCTGGAAAGTACCTCTTTATTTTTTACAAGCTTGAGGAGGATTACATATGCTTGTTATAAGCTCACCCTTCGGATGAGTCCAAATTAGTTTAAATTCGAACCCTAAGAAGGAGTGGTCCGTTCCTGTTTGTAATTGAATAGTTCCTTTATTGTCGAAATTTAATGAGTCTAGTATAGGAGAAACTCGACGTTTTTCATTTTTATAGAGTCTGAAAAAACTTAAGGAGACTCCAGGGTTGACTATTTCGTAAATTTGTGTCTCCCAAGCCCGAAAAAGTATAAATTAATACTTGAGAGAACCACTTGATCTTTTACGACCAAGGAGTACTTTTCGTAATTAGTGCCTCTGATCCGAAAAAGTAAAAAAGCGATCAATGACACGTCGTTTTATGACCAATATCGAATTTGAAACGACAAAAACCCGGCAATATTTTCGTGTTTTTATGGTCAGAAAAGGGCTGTAAGAGGACCATCTTTTTAGTTCCGTTTTAACGAGCTTAAAAAGAAAAACTCGGCGATCGTTTCATGTTTTAGGAGTCAGAAAAGAGCTTAAAGGTGACTCTAATGGTTTTTTATTGAAAATGACCGATTTTGTCTGAAAAATCTGTTATCCTGAACAAAAACTCAAACATTACTCATACCTATTTAAAAATGGGTAAAAATGTCACAGAAAACACCTCTTTAAAGTGAAACATAAACAAATTTAGAATTTATTTACCCAAAAAACTTATAAAAAGGACTTTTTACCATTCATTTTTACAATTTGAGATTTGGGTGAGAAAAAAGGGCTTTTGACCAGAAACTTCCCGTGAATATTGCGGAAAATCCGTCTGTCGGAATCGAACGCTGTCTCCTCCAGGTAATCCACATCATCCTATTCTTCATTTTTGTCCATTTGAAATTGTTTTTTATGGTTTAATTTTTGTTTTTAGGAGGTTTTTAGGTTTGAAAACCCATGCGCGGGGGTCTGCAGGTTTACCACAGGGGACCTGCGTACCCCGAATTTTTTGCAATGGGCAAAAAGTCGGCGGTACGCACCTGCTGTGAAGGAAAGGTGCGGACCCCACGCACTGTCCCTAACAAGGGGGTGCGTACCCCGTGCAAAGGTTTTTAAAACCTAACTAACTCAAAAATTACCCAATTAAATCAATTTTATGCATTCTAATTTTCCTTTTTTTACTTGAATGTAGGATAAACATCATGCTTGATTGGCGAGAACGGGAGCACGAGGATGTGGACATCGCCGTGATGAATCATCAACCTTCGATCGATGCATTGAAGGCATGTGGCTTGTACAAGTTCTGGGCCATACCTGGCATGAGGGCCTAGGTGGATTTTTTGCAGTGGCTAGTTGATAGATGGAGTATACAGGACCAGTGCTTCTTTATTGGTGGGCACCAGCTCGAAATCGAGCTTTCCGATATATAATTTTTGACTGGTTTTCCTAGGAGGGGTGAACAATTGACTCTATTTGGGCCCAGGGCAGGTGGCCAGTCTGTCGAGAGCCTCCGACTAGAGTTCTGCAATGTCCAGCACCGGGACAAAGGGATAGATATCAAAAACATATCCCTTCCTGAACTCATGGTTATTGCGTTCACAGTTACCAGACTCTGCGGTAGTGCAGCGCTACACATTGCCACCAGATCCCAGATGTGGATGGCAGTTGATTGCTTTCAAGGCACCATTTTCAACTGGTGCGATGTTGTGTTGGCCAATGTGAAGGGCCAACTGACCAGGGCCAAAAACGGACAACTAAAGACTTTTGGTTATGGTGCTATAGTTGTGAGTTTTTGTCTGGAGAGGGTTCCGATGTTGATCCCACAGCACCTTACTATTGGAGCTGGGCTTCCATGAGAGCCCAAACTGATGCGGTGGGTTGCAATTATGGCCCGTCATCCTGATGAGGGGGCTGAAGTCGTTCTGTTCAAACCTAAGTATTTCCAATGGTTTGAGAACCAGCTTTTTGCTATCCAGGACTTTCCTTATGCTGGGATTGATTTTCGTGGAGACCCAGACATGGCTCTTCCATCAGGAGAGCAATGGGATGATGCAGGTAAAATCATTTTCAACATTTTTCCTAATTTAAGTTTTTTGTTTTTATATCATCCCAAAACTGATAGTAAAAGTTTCAAATGTAGATGTGGGTCCACAGCGACCAGCCACTCTCCGGCCTTACGAGAGGAAACAACCAGTTGCACCAGCTCCAGCCCCACAGGATGAATCAACAGAGACTTTGGCCGAGTTAGAGAGCCATTTAGAGCGCCTGACAGGGGACATGCCCGAGACTAGTATAGATGACATCCCTCGTCGACTTCAGTGCTATGTGATTGAGGTTCCAGGACCTTTTAGGAGGTTCCTTTGTAAGGTGGCCTATGCAGTGGTTTCATATCGAGAACATCACCAGTGATGGGATGATCACCTATTGTAGTCACATATGACATTTTTGCTTTTCGTACTTATCATTTTTGCCGATCATAAGGTGTTTTTCAACCTATGATCGAGGACGATGTATTATTTTGACACACTCCTATGTTATATGATATCATTATTACTAGCTTATCTTGTTAAACATGTTATGGAATGTTTTTAAATTTACTTGTATGATTATTGCACATGTCTACTTAACATTTGAGAAGCAATTGCATCTGCTAATGTATTTAAAGATCTTGGAATATACTGATATTCAATATAATCAAACTCACGTTCCAAGAGAGGCACTCTCAAAAATAATCTTAATAAAATTGTATTTCTAATGGCATATACTCTATTAAGCTGTAATACAACGAGTTCAGAATCTAACCTCACTATCAAACTTCGAATCCCAAATGAAATAGATTCATATAATAGCTCAATCACTGCACTATATTATGCAATGTTGTTTATTGTTTGACCGAGGCTTACCCCACGCATAGATACCAACTCTTCAGAGGGCGAATAGATAACCCAAGCTGCGGAAGAAATATTCCGTGTACTACGACAAGCACCATCAGCGAAACCAATGTATCTTTGGAGAGGCATCGACATCTGCGACATCAAGAGTAAAACCAAGATAAGTGGGAATAACGATGAAAAACACTCTCTAAGCTAAGCACACTTTTTAATTTAAAACATACCAGCTAGAAGAAAAACCAACCTAACTAAAAAAATTTCCACACTCATTTTAAGCATAATACCTCTTTAGGTAAAGACCATTTATGGGTTTACCTAAAGAGACCCCGTCAAAGTCTACCAATTCATAGGCCTTTTCGCTAGCTTTCGCTTGACAACATAGGGACCATGCCACATAGGCACGAATTTTCAAGCGCGTAATTTATCATTTGCTTGATCATACAATAAGACTAGATCTCCTTCCGAAAAATTTCAAGGGGTCACATTTCGATCATACTGAGCTTTAATACGTTTTGCATGAGATTCGATCACTAATGCAGCATCACGTCGATTCTCATCTAGCTGAGCCAAGTATAAAAAACGTCTTTCCTCCTCGGAAGTGGCTGGAAGTAACTCGATGGCCATTCGCAATGACAGGATTTCGCACTCAATAGGTAACACAACTTCCAAACCATAAACTAGTTGGAAAGGAGTGAACCCTGTTCACGTTTTAACTGAGGTTCAATACGCCCAAAGCGATGAAAATAGCATGATATGCTAATTCCACTGATGAGTCCCGATGATTCGACAGATCATGATGACTAGAACTTTGTTGATGGCTTCAACCAGGCCGTTAGCTTGTGGATAATAAGGAGTTGAACTGTCGTGGCCAAGATGGCTTGTAAGTTCAGTCATCAAAATGTTTCGAAAATGACACCCATGATCAGTGATAATCGCTTGTGGAACACCAAACCTAGCAATGATATGATTGAATATGAAAATCGCAGATGTTTTGCTGTCTGCCTCAAATGTAGGCATCGCCTTGGCCCACTTGGTAAAATAATCTACCGCAAGGATAATATATGCATGCCCCCTAGCCGAGTGAGGGTTACATGTAATAAAATCGATACCCCATTTGGAAAAAGGACCAATGACAATTATAGGGTGAAGAGGAGCAGGTGGAGCGTGCATCTTTCGATAAAAAATTTGGCAGTTGTGGCATTTTCGGACTGCAATAATACAATCTTTAAACATGGATGACCAGAAATAGCCAGCGCGCAATATCTTTTGGGCTGTGGCATACCCAGACATATGACCGCCACATGCTCCAGAGTGACAATCATTTAGGACCCTTTCAGCTTCCTCATGAGTCAAGCAATGTCGAAAAACAGAGTCCGCCCCACGACGATAAAGAATATCTCCAATAATTTTGAATTGTTGGGACTGGAATTGTATTTTTTGACGGTTCGATCGTGAAATATTTGGCCGAAAGGATTGGGTTTGGAGATAAATGATGATATCCCCGTACCACGGATTTAAAGTGCTGATTAGAAACAAGGATTCATCCGCAATGGGCTCCTCCGCCACAGTTCCCGTGTCATCACGCAGGAAGTCACACATTAATTCTACAAAAACTAGAGATTTCTTTGATTTAGACTTTTTCAACTCCAAGTCGAACTCCTGTAGGATAACAATCCATTCAGATTACTTGCCCCCCAACAATTGCTTGGTCAAAATATAGATCATAGGGTTGCAATCAGAAATGACTGTAGTCTTACATATTAAAATGTAATGACAAAAACGTTGGACAACTTGGACACCTGCCAATGCCAATTTCTCCACATGTGAGTATTTTAGCTCAGTTGGATTTAACATTCGATTAAGGTAATATATCACATGTTCAGTACCAAATTCATCTTCCTGAACTAACACCATTCCGATGGTGGAAGAGGAAGCGGCGAGATACAAGAAGTAGTCCTGGTTGTAGTTGGGAGGATCCAACAACAGTGCATGGGTCAACGCGTGTTTTAGCGCATCAAAATATTTCTCAGCTATCTCGTCCCAAAAGAATGAAGTATTCTGCTTCAACAACTGGATAAAACCCTTTGTGATCTCGGCGTAGTTAGGGATGAATCGATGTAAAAAGTTTACTTTCCCTTGCAAACTTTGGAGTTGGCGAAGACTCGAAGGAGGAGGAAATTTGATAATGGCTTCAACCTTTGAGGGATCGACGCGAATGCCAGCTTTCGAAACAACAAACCTCAGCAACCGACCCGTTTCAATGTAGAAAACACACTTGTGCGGGTTCAACCTAATCCGATAATGCCTACACCTCATAAAGATTTCTCTTAAATGGATGAGATGATCAGCTCAATGTAATGAATGAGCAGGCAAGTCATCGAGATAGGGTTGCACAATGTGCTTGATATCATGAAAAGCATAAGACATGGCCCGTTGAAAAGTTGCCCCGAAGTTCTTGAGGCCAAAAGGTAATTTGCAATAAGAAAATGTCCCCCATGGACAAATGAATACTGTTTTTGGTTGATCAGCAGGTAGAATATTCATTTGATTGTATCCGGAAAAACCATCCATGAAGGAGAAAATTTCACTGCCGGCACAATCGTCAATGATTTGATCGATATAGGGAGTAGGGTAATTGTCCTTTGAACATGCTCGATTAATGTCCCTATAGTCGATACATATTCTTATTGTCCCTTGTTTTTTGTTAACAGGAACAATATTCGATACTCAATCCATTAACGGGATCAGATAAATGAAACCTACTTTGAGTAATTTTTCAACTTCTGCTTTAATCGCAACATCTTTTCTTAGGTGAATCTGATGCAAATGTTGCCGGACGGGTTTAGCGTCCAGGTAAGTTTTGATTTCATGAACTACAATTGCGGGGTCAATTCCTGGCATTTCCTCATATGACCAGGCAAACACATCACGTAATTCTTGAAATAGGGCCTTATATGTTTTAATTTCATCTTCCGTACAGGAGGTACCTATTTGAACGTTTTCAACAATTCCACGCTTAACCAAAATGTCAAGGGGAATAGTTCATGAAATATTTCCCAAGTTTAACTCGGAATCAGGATGTTTCATTGGATTCTGAGCATCCTTGACATATTCATTCGTAAAAATTGATGAAAAATCATTTTCAAAATGATCACCCTCGGGTAAAAACGAAGATCTGTGATGAAGATCTTCCCATGGTAGCTCATCAACACATAGGATTTCACGAATTTGCTCATCAGTTTGAACAAGTTCAGAAAATGTTATTGAATCCGAGTTTGATGTCGAAAGTGATTCCTCATGGACCACATTCATTTGGTCGATTTGGGTTGATGTTGTGTCGGAAAATGACTGCACGGTCTGATACGCAAGTTCATACGGACTCAAAGGCATAGAAGTACCAAATGAGTCTATCTCAGATTCAGAAGGTATGATCCAAGGATCATCATTAACAATGGTACCTGATGAAATCATATGAATGGTTGTAGTAGAAGACGATGCGTTGAGAGGAGGAAAAGGAAAAGTGCCCAGTAAACCGGAATCTTTAACTAGTCCTACTCCAACATCCTTATATGGGATCGTCGCTTTACCAGCATGCTGAATGCTCTCAGCAGAGGCTGGGTCGGATGAAAAGTAAGATAGCTGGTCTAAGGTTACAATCTTTCCATTATGAGGGAACTTTATAAGCCGAAAGACTGATGAAACAACAATTGTCATAGTGTAAGACCAACTACGACCCAAGAGAAGGTTGTAATATAGAGGGGCATCAACCACCTCCACATCTAGATTAACGGTTTTACCTTCAACCCCTATAGGTAGATCCTGTAGAATGCCAAAAGGATGAAACCCATGGCCATCAAAGGCCTTTAGAATCGTTGGGGATTGATTTAGTGAAGGATAACTAAGCGATCTCCAACACTGTATCAAAATAATACATGTGGAAGCTCCCTCATCAATCACAGTCCTATGGACAGGTCTGTTTTTGAATATCACTGGAATCTGGACAACCATATGATGAGGTAAGCGCGGTGCACTATTTTCTAGATCGAAGATTATAAGGTTCAAGTCCTGAATGTCAACAGCTCCTATAGCCGAAAAAAGTAATTTGCGTTGTGCTGGACATGATTGCAGCACTTCCAAAGCCGACATTGCTGAGGGTGAAACAGCTAAATCCTCAACAATGTTATAGTTCTGAGCCGCTCTCGCATGGTTATTGAAAGCAGACTTTCGAAGTATACCCTTGGTGGGCGGTTTGATTACTAAGTCTGGATTAGGTTTCTCGATCTGTAGTGGATCGGAACCGGGAGTTGAGGTTGATGGATTCGAATGAGAAGATTCTGCTTCTTTACCATCAACAAGAATTTTACTGCCATAATATTGTGATCGATTCGCAATCCTAACATGGGACATCATCGATATGGGTTCTTCATTGGAACTGGAGGACGAACCTATCATCTTACTGTCTTGATTTGGAAAAGGATCCTTCAAAACAGCAGGAGTTTGGGAACCTTTGACACTTTTCGCAACCTCTATACAATGAGGGCAGTCTCTCGTAAAATGTTCTTCATCATAGATGAGACACGGATAACGAGGTTTGCGTTTTTCATCAGTTGATTCCGCTTTTTCAGGTTTCTCTTTCGAATTATTATTTGTTTTATTCCTTTTCTTCCCTTTCTTCTTACCACCAATTTTTTATTTAGCTGTAGATGACTCTACAACATGAATATTGGCAGAAAGTTCCACGGAAGAATCTCCTATTAGGGAATCTGGCAAGGTTATGATAGGAGAAGAATTCCTGGAAGACTTCTTCTTACTTTTGGTATTAACCGTACCAATCATACCATCAGCAGTATGAGACCCTGAAGGAGCAGCAACGATTTGATTTTGTTTGGGTAGATCGGGGATTTTCTCGTGTAACGTACCCAACTGAGTATAAAATAAGTCAAGGTACTATGCTTGAGTAATTACTTGCTCCTCAGTAACGACTCTGGCCTTAGCTACATCTTCAGTGATCTTGGGCAGTAAAGATTTTACAAACCATTCAGCTAAGATCTGATCCGGGATAAAAACTTTCACTAAATGTCGTCGACGTCTCCATTCATGAATATGATATGAAATGTAAGTGGATGTTGACTGCTTTAACGAAGTTAATAATACTGTGCCATTGTCATATCTGACCGGCAACTAAAAATGAGTTAAAAATGAAGTAGCTAACTGACTAAAGTTATAAAAAGTGGCTCGCGGTAACTCAATGTACCACTTGGCTGCAAGACCAATTAGAGTGCACTGTAAAAGTCGTAAACGAATTGAATCATCTGAATGGCTCCCTAGTATAGAGGATTACAAAGAGTTGGAAGTTGGATCTTTGGAGTCATAACATCTAATATTTGTTGTTGTCTTTTCCATATGTCATTACCTCACACTTTCTCAGAATTGAGATAAAGTGGTCAATATTTTTTCCAACTAGTCATGCTAGGAACCAAATATTTTCCATTAGTTAGGCTTGTCATTCGGATAATGTTGGCTGGATAAATCGTTCTTATGAACAAGGCCGATATCCCTAGTATCTAATGATATCTAGCAACAAAGAGAACAAGCAAACCTATTTCTCTCTAAACATGTTTCAATTCAATAATGAATACTATGAAGTGTAAAAGATCCTACCTCAGTCCAACACTTGTTTGAAGCAGTTTTATCCCAACAGCTTCAAGCAGTTCCCGTTCAATAACCTGCATACACAAACAAGAACACACCAAAGCATACCTGCGTATAACAAAACATGTTCATTATGAAGATCAAGGAGCTCATAAAACAAACCATTAGAGACAGTTCATTGAGAAAAATAAACTTGATTGTATTAACTTAATGAATAAAAGAAATTTACCACCTTTGCCTTGATGTTGCACAAGTCCTTTCAACGGTCCAGCAGGGGTCTCCTCTACTTTGACAAGCCTTACTCACTTCCCAAATGACATGAAAGGTATCTGATCTCTCCTCTCACAAGCTCAAAAAGGAAGCCTAGTTTTCAGCAACATTTACCCTCAAGAATCTTCAGCTTCCAACCTCTCCTACAACCAGCCCGATGCATGAATTTATAGTGCAAATGGAGGAAGTTGCAGGTCCACCATTGAAGGGATAAGTTCCTCCTTCAATGGGATAGGCACCTCATATCATGGAGTTAGCTCCCTTAGTTATGGAATGGATGAACCAAGGTGGAGTGGACTTGCCAACGTAATATTCCTTCTAGAAGTGTCTAGAAGTGACCCAAGATAAGTTTTTAAGAATGAACTCACGCCCTTTTAACTTTTACAGGAATTCACACCCATCACTAAATATACAGAACGGTCAGGATCACAGGAAACATGACCATTAGGTGCGGCACCGCAGGAAATACTAGGAGAAAGTGTGAAACCAGGGTTTGAGACATTTTTAAGGTCTTTCTCGCATTTTCAAGGCTTGACATGAAGAGCTGAGGTTTAAGACTTGCAAAAGAGGGATGTATGAGTATTGATGGACTCACAAAAACTATAGAAAGTCATGGTGGCAATCTTTTGTGTAACAGATTGGCCCCTAAAGTGCGAAGTTTGTAGTAGATGAGGATGGTTTTTTGATCATCTAAGAAGAGTGAAGGACTTTATCATTTCAAGGATCTTCTCGTGGATACCCCGATCGAACCTGTAAAAACATTCAATGCAAAATATATTTATGTGAACATATAATCGCTGAGGTAGGCATTCCCATACTCAGATCAAAACTGACTAAGAACTATCTAGAAACTACTCTGTCACAGGAATGATTTTGTATTACATCACAAGTAGGAACACGTGGACACAGTATGGACGCAACCATCTGTTTATGAATAGTCCACTATAGAATGATAACAAAATTCCTTGCAGCCTAGATGGTGGAAACTAGATCTAGGGTCTTCATTTCTACTTTCCGAACCAGTACGATTCTACCCATGTGAATGGATGTGTCGAAGTCGAACATGGGAGAAACCACTTGATTACCAGTCAATGATGTAAACTGTTAACAAGTGTGAGAGGAACCACCAGTAATGTCAATGGCCCTCAAAGTACCTAGTACAATCCATGAGGTGTGAATGAATGATTCGATGTCGGACATGTCACAAAATCCGTTGATCAAAGGTCAATGATACAACGTATCGTCAAAGGCGAGAAACCTGCCATTGAGGCATGCAGATTCCAAGGTATTGATGATTTCTAGATCTTCTTTCTAGATAATGAGTTGGAGTCGATAAAAAGCGATCCATCATAGGAAAGCCCATAACACGAAATCATAGGTCAAGTCTGAAGAAATAGTTTAGCAAGAAATAACTCAAGGATGGTCAATGATGGATGATAAATATTTTGCAGGTGAATGGTTTATTTGCACAGACCTCTTGAACACGTAACGACACAACAGATGGCTTGGTGACAGTTGACCGAAAGTTAATACCCAGAAACTGGCTGAAGACTTTCAAAGTGGCTTGATTAATTGTTAGGTAAAGGATTTCCCAACCCAGGTGGATAAAAGTATCGTGTTCAAGAGTGATGGAAAGTTTTTTCAAACATAGAGTATAACAAACGGTTCATTTTTCTCATTTTCCCCCACCATTTCTGGCAAGTACATCTTTATTTTTGACAAGCTTGAGGAGGATAACATTTGCTTGGTTATAAGCTCATCCTTCGGATGAGTCCAACTTAGTTTAAATTCGAACCCTAAGGAGTGGTCCATTCCTGTTTGTATTTGAATAGGTCCTTTACTGTGAAATTTTAACAAGTCCAGTATAGGAGAAACTCGGCATTTTTCAGTTTTAGGGAGTCAAAAGAAAAACTTAAGAAAACTCCATGGTTGTCCTTTCTCATAAATTTGTGTCTCCCAAGCCCGAAAAGGTATAAAATAATACTTGAGAGAACCGCTTGATCATTACGACCAAGGAGTACTTTTCATGATTAGTGCCTTCAATCTGAAAAAGTAAAAAAGTGATCGAACACATGTCGTTTTATTACCAATATCGAACTTGAAACGACAAAAGTCCGGTAATCTTTTCATGTTTATACGGTCAGAAAAGAGCTGTAAGTGGATCATTTTTTTAATTCCATTTTAACGAGTTTAAAAAAGGAAAAACTCGGCAATCTTTTCATATTTTACGAGTCAAAAAAGAGCTTAAAGAGGACTCGTCCTAGAGGAACGAGTGGGATAAAGGTTAGCAACTGGTTCCGGCAATGGTGGAACTGCTCAAAACATGTAAGGGTCAAGAGGCTGGCTAACAAAACCGCTCATAACTGTGGTCCCTCAGGAAAGGTAAAACAACCAAGTGAAAGCATATGATCGGCCAAAGAGATGGTGGCAATGGAATGAAAACAACCAAGGCTCATCTAACAGAATTTAGCAGATAAAAAGGCAATCACGAGATGTAAAATGGGTATGAGTTCATTTTTACACAAGCTTGAACCAAAGAGAAATTTTCTTGGATTCAGTTTCATGTTTATACAAGCTTGAAACGGAAAACTATGCTTGTTATAAGTTCGCATTCCCCCAACATAATGATGCAAAGCGAGGTATATGCCCCCCAAGCTTCATTGCATTCAACCAAGTGGATGAAATGAAGGTTTATTTTCAAGATGTCACTTGAAAAGGGAGTTGTTTCATTTTTGAAGAGGTTGACACAAGAGAAGAACTATCCTCAGAATCCTTGTTTCATGTTTGAAACGAGCTTGACACAAGACAAGGAACTATGCTCTAAAATCCTTGATTCATTTGTTAATGAGGTTGACTCAAGACAAGGGACTATGCTCTAAAATCCTTGATTCATTTTTTAACGAGCTTGACACAATACAAGGAACTATGCTCTAAAATCTTTGATTCATTTTTTAATGAGCTTGACACAAGACAAGGAACTATGCTCCAAAATCCTACTCTCTACAATCTACCTATATAACCTAACCTTGTTTCATTTTTTAACGAGCTTGACACAAGACAAGGAACTATGCTCAAGAGTCCTTGTTTCATTTTTTAATGAGCTTGACACAAGACAAGGAACTATGCTCATAATTGCTCTCTACAATCTACCTATATAACCTACCTTGGTTTCATTTTTTAACGAGCTTGACACAAGACAAGGAACTATGCTCAAGACTCCTTGTTTCATTTTTTAACGAGCTTGACATAAGACAAGAAACTATGCTAGCGTCTCATTGATTATGGCTTCCAACTGGAAGAAAGACATGTTAATGGAAACACCTTGATCATGGCTTCTAAGAGGTCTTCATCAGAAGGAAGAATAGTTCTCTGGAAGGAACACATGTCAAGGGATTCAAGAGGGATAAGAACATCGCGTCCAAGAAATCCCATAGAGTTTTCCATGTCAATTACTGGATCTAAATCAAAGGAAGATGAGCAAACAGTGAGAGGCTCACTTACATCGGTAACTGAAAACATGGGACCAATTGCCACATAATTAACCCGTGGCGGGGTAGATACCACTTTAGAATCTTAGGGGTGTTATATTATTGGTAGTTGAAAAAATACTAGGGAACGAAAGCTGGTCTACAGTCACAATATTTCCGTTGTGAGGGAAAGACATCACGCAAAAGAGTGGCGATACGACAACTTTCATTGCATAAACATAGTCTCGCCCAAGAAGTAAATTGAAATCCAAGGGACCTTGAACTACCATAAGATCAATACAGAAAGTTTCACCTTCCAAGGTAATAGAAAACTTAGGAAGGATCCCTAAAGGTTCACTAATGGTTATGTAAAAATCTTTCAGATTCCGCGTAATAGGTGCAAGCTGAGGGGAACCCAAAGCTTTCCAAGAAGTTGAGGATAAAATACTAACAAAAGCACCTTCATCTACCTGTGTGCGGTGCATGTCCCTACCACCAACCTTTACAATGATTTGGAAAGGGATGGAGGAAGGAAGACGAGGTTCTGTCAGTCTATTCCAATCAAAGGAAAAGACCTCAGTACTTGGAGGGGGTTCTGTAGAAACAGGTGAAATGCCCCCCGGCATAGAAGAATCTGATGTAACAAGAAGAACCTAAGCGGTAGGAAGTTCACTCTCTAAAGGGAGAGTGGGATCAACTGAATGTGAAATTGAATCGACCACTTGATCAACTAATGGATCATAAACCTGAGTGATATGAGTTTCACTCTCCAATGGAAGAGTGGGATTGACTTTACTTGAAATTAGATCAATCACTCCATCAGTTGATGGTAGGTTGGGAGAAAGTTTACGGTAACCAGTTGGAAATTCTTGTTGTGGAACAGTAAGGTTTTCCAACAATTTTGAGGCTTCATCCATGTGAGGGAAAATGTGAGTTTGATGACTCCCTTTGCATGACTTACAAGGAAACCTAACTTTACCCTTTTTCCCAGGAACCTGACTATCACTGGTTGATGGATCAATGGAAAGTTGATTAGATTTTTCTGACCATACTTCCAAAACCTTTGGAATACCAGGACAATTGATAAGGAAGTGGTCACCCTTACAAAGCCTGCAAGGGTATTTGGGTTTACGATGCATGTTGAAGGTTTCCTCAACACAAATAACACTTACAACCATGGTTGGTTGGTTGACCTCTTTCTTACCTTGCTTCTTCTTCTTCTTCCCTTTCTTCGTCTTCTTAGCCACTTGGTTACTAGCATCAAGGCTTTTACCAAGCGAAGAGGAAGAAATATTAGGCGAAGAAGGTAAAGGGTCAACAAAAGGTTGGTGATGTTGAGATGGTGAACTCTGTTGAAGTGAAGCATTCGGCTGAGGTAGAATAATTGGAGTATTTGGGGCCAACGAAGTTGAAAATAACCATATCGGTAAACCTATTGTAAATCCAGGTAATGACAAAGTAGCCATATAAGGAGTACCAACATTTTCAAACCAAGGAAAATTACTAGGATTCTCGTTAAGATGGGTTCCTTGGTTGGTAAATTCCGGAACAATTGCCATTATATTCAACTTCAGTGAATTTTATTAACAATTTAAAACTAAAATTAACAATTCACAATTCACACCTAAAAATTAAAATTCACAATTCACACCTATGGTCTCTAAAAGTAAAAACAAACAAATTAACACGCACTATCAAATCTAGGAGTCAAACCACACACAAACAGTAACTTTCCGTACCGAGAACACTAGTTGATGATGAAATCCAACATTGCAGAATTCAATATAGAAATGGCGGTTGGAACAGTTACCCCGACAACTTGCTTAATGAAACAGACTGGCACAAGTTTCTCCACAAAACCGTCTCGAGTGAAGACAACCCCCAGATAGTCCAAGTGAGTCTAGTCGATGTCTGCTCCAGGTACAGTGGGATCGTCCCTCCACCGTCACCTTAGGAAAGAACCCTATAGATTATGGCCACTAAGGTTACCAACAGAAACACATATACTTGGGGGAATAGTCTATGATCTGATACACACGCAAGGGCAGAGTAACAAAGCTCAATCCCCTTGAAGGCTCCTTGACATAATCCAAGGTTTACCAACAAGTGACCCCAGGCTCCTCGACAATGGTCAATCCAAGGTTTACCATTTTTAATACGTGTATATCTGCTATCATTCCCGATGAGGAAGGATTGATTACCTCACTGGTTCATATATGATCTCGTGCTTAACTCCTTTAGGAGGAGCTTCCCAGAGCATACATCCAACAATTGGAATTTTTCCTACTGCAAAATCGACTACTTGTTTGTTTTACTGTCTTGGAGAGTTAACTAAAACCTATTCCAAGACACTAGCCTAAGCTAGATTGGTGGAAAGAGCCCTAAAAATGCAAAAATTACTAGATGAATTTTAATTAAAAGCTGTGTTATTTAGGCTCTTATTACTCAAAAGGGTAAATGGATATGAAACCAATGGTGTTATGACCCAACCCAAAACTGAATGCAATCAAATATGATAATGTAATCTTTTCAATTCGATGAATCCTAACTAAAGTAAGGAGAGAGTTTCCGTTCATTTCCAACAATGCAAAAAATTGATCACTAAGAGAAAATATAACAAATTATCTAATGCACTAATTTCATCAAGAAAAAATTAATGCAAATCAATTCCAAAACAATTTTTTATTTTTTATTTTTATGTGTTAAAAACAAGCATAAAAATATGTAAATTCAAATCAAATAAAACTGATCTAAATCTATGATTGATTTTTCAGAATGTAAACTATGCAATTGTAATCTATGTACAATTCGCATTCATATTCTAAAAATGAGAATTTTAACTATGGAAATGTGATTTATGCAAGAGAATTCTCAAACACAAAATGATTCTAATGTAATCTAAGAACCAATCAAGTGCAAGTCAAGAAAGTTGGGTGAGAGTTCCAAAGATCAAAAATAAAAACACTCAAAGGCGATTAACACTCGTACACAATCTAGCCCCCCCCGGTGAATGAGGGGGAATTTTTTTTGCAAAAACAAAAGCAAAAAGATGTAAAATTGTGAAAACACTGAGTCAAACCTCCAAGTAATGACCAAAGGAAATCAAATTAAGAATTTCTCAAAAAAGAGACTCAAAACACCCAAATGATAAAAGCTTCAAATCTTTTTTAGGACGTTTTACTTAATTATTTAGTCAACTAAGGATTAATTCGTTCAGAATAACAAATCAATCAAAAAACACCTAGCCATGTTTTCTTTTATAAAAATGAAATTCAAAACTTACAAGCAATTTCGTTCAAAGTTTTGCGAAGAGAAAACAAGATCTACTTCTCTCCAAGGACAGATTTCACAAACCAGCCAGACTCATCAAGAATACAAAAGATACCAGGGTGATATAAGGTTCTTAAGCTTCCAATCTCTGAGTCACTAGAAAGACCAAGTGAAAATCGATCCGAGCAAGCAAAACTTCTTGAAAATCACCTAAAACAAGAATGCCAATGGACCTAACTCACAAGGAACTTTTGACAAGACACATGCAGATCTGGGCAGAATCAAACAGCTATAAACAAAACTTAAACCTAATTGAACAAAAAGATTTTAGGATTTTCAAAAATTTTGATAAGGTCCACAGGCCTCTGGTAGAACCAGGTGCGGTACCGCTTTCTGGAGTAAATTAATAGTGCGGAGAGGTCCGCATTGTAACCCAAACAGAATGTGCGGTCATCGTAAAAATTTCTAAAAAACAAAAAATCAATCCAAGACCTACAAAATACCCAATCCCACACACATCAAGCAAAAACCAGAAACACAAATCAAGTTTCTCAAATCAAAGATAAAGGAAAATTTAAACAATCAAATCCTTTCCCCAGCGGAGTCGCCAATTTCTTAAGTGGATAAATCATTCTTGCGGACAAGACCGATCTCCCTAGTATCAACTGATATCTAGCAACAAGAAGGACAAGAAAATCTAATTTTCTCTAAACATATTATGATTCTTTAATAAAAACTAAGAGGTGTTTTAGAACCTACCTTAAGTCCAATGCTAGTTTGTGGTAGCCTTGCTCCAACAACTTCAAAGAGTTTCCTTTTAATAACCTACAAACACAAACAAGCACACATCAAAGAACACCTACATAGCTAATATAACAAATCATGCTCATCATAGTGATCAAGGAGTCTATGAAATAAACCATTAAACACAACTTATTGAGAAAAATAAACTTGATTGTATTAACTTTGAAAAAGAAGAACTTTACAACCTTGGTGCCTTGATGTTGTATAAGCTCTTCCCAGGGCCCAAGCAGGAATATCCTCTACTTTGACAAGCCTCACTCTCCTCCAAATGAGATCAAAAGGTATGTAATCTTTCCTCTCAAAAGCTCAATTAGGAAGACTAAGTTCCAACAGCATTTACCCTAAAAAATATTCAACTTTCAACCTCTAAGTAAACAGCCCAAAGCTTCATTTTATAGTGCAAGGGAATGAGGCTACAGGTCCACCATTGAAGGGATAGAGTCCTTCTTCAAGGAGATAAGCTCCTCACATCAAGGGGTTAGCTCCTTAAGGAAAGGGATGCATGAACCCTCAAGGAGCGAACTTGCCATTTCAAGATTCCCTCTAGAAGCTTCCAGAATTGACTCAAAGTGAGTTTTTAAGAATAAACTTGCACATTTTTAACTTTTACAGTGGTTCACACCCATAAACGCAAATACAGAGTGGTCAAGTGCGCAGGATACATGACCAATGTGTGCGGTACCGCACGTAATGCTAAGAGAAAGTGCGAAACTAGAGTTTTAGAGATTTTTAAGGACTTTCTCTCATTTTCAAAGCTTGATATGCAGAGTTGAGGTTTAAGACTTGCAAAGGAGGTATGTATGAGTGGTCATAGACTCATATTGATTGCAGAAAGTCAAAGTGACAATTTTTGTGCAACACTTCCACTTCACCATTGGCCTGAGGATAGTAAGGAGATGAATGCTCCTGCTGGAATCTCAACTTGAGAGCCAATTCAGCCATTATCTTGTTTTGGAAATGATTTCCATGGTCATTGATAATATCCTTTGGAATATCGAAATGAGAAATGACTTCGTTGAATAGAAACAATGTTGTGGTTTCAACATCATTCCTAGAAGTGGGCATAGCTTCGATCCACTTAGTAAAGTAGTCCACTGCTATAATAATATACTTACAAACCTTAGCCAAAGGCGGGTTACAAGTTGGAAATCAATGCCCCACTTTGTGAATAGACTGATGATAATAACAGGAAAAAATGGCGCTAGATGAGCATGCATTTTCTGAGTATAAACCTGATAAGGATAGCATTTTTGGACCGCTTCAACACAATATTTTAAAATCGAAGGCCAAAAATAACCTACACACAATATTTTTTGGGTTGTACAAGCCTAGATAGATGACCACCACAAGCTCCACTGTTTCAATCATTCATCATTGAATCAAATCTTTCTAAGGTTAAGTAGCATCTACAGATTGAATCAACCCCACGATGATATAGTGTCACTGATAATAACATAAATTTTAGCTAAGTGATATAATTTTCTTCTCTCATCCTTTGAAAAAGTGAGAGGAAACTCCGAATTATGAAAATATATTATAATATCTCCATACCAAGGATCTTGTGAAAAAATAAGGAAAAGATGTTCATAAGGGAATGATTCCTCATAAACCATTTCTTCTTCACAAGGCAAATCTGAGATTAATTTTGCAAATACTAACGATTTCTTAGATTTGGATGACAAGAACTTGTTATCAAATTCTTGTAAAATAACAATCCATATGTTGTATTTTCCGCCAATCAGTCACTTATTAAGAAAAAACTAAAATGGGTTGACAACCACTAAGACAATTATTTTTCTAAGCAGAATATAGTGTCGAAGTTGCTGGACAACATGAACAACTACCAAAGCTAATTTCTCTACAGGAGAGTATCGTAATTCAATGTTGATAAATGGTTGTCATTGATGTCAACCCAAGCAACACCAGGGGCTACCCTAATCTTGCATGGGAATTTTGACTTGACAAATTACACTATTATGAGTCAAGGATATTCTATATGGATTCTAATCGTCGAGATGTTTCCATTGATATATGGAACACCAAGTAATTTTTCACGGTTTGAGAGATATTCGTGCTTGAAATTAGTAACCCTAGTTAGTGGGCTAAAACCCTATGGGGTTGTGGCATGACACTCATAATTGGTTGTGGTCATTGAATAGTCAATAATTAATAAAAACAATTTTCTCTGAAAATCCCTCCAACATTCAATTGTTGAGGACCCTCTCAACTCAAGACATTCATATAAATAATGGCCCTCATATCCTCCTCTAATAGGGATTTTGTGGCTTCAAATAGGTCATCGTGGAATTTTCACTATAACTTTTTTAATGCGAATATTAAGAAGCTCAAATTAAATCCCATTTGAGAAGAAATATTAATGAACCTCATGACTGAATTTCATATCTTGATTCGCTATATTTTCTGAGAAATGATATGAGGATGTTAGGGTTTTTGCAGGCTCTCAAATTCCATGTCAAATAGGTGACGTTGGAAAAATCGTCATAACTTTCTCTATGAGCATTGTATTCTAATTTCGTAAATATTCACAGAAATAAGAGGGACTGTGTTTTATTGAATAGTGATTTTAGGGCCGAAGGTTGCAACAGTGACACATGGAACTTTGTACGAGTTCGCTCTACTGAACCAATCTATAATTAGGTCATTGTGGGAGATTGGGTATAACTCTTTCTTGAAGAATCCAATATTTATAAGAACTATGGGGTTGGAAAGAGGACTCATAAGGCTACCATAGGACACAATTTCAAACCTTGGAGATTTGAAATTTTATATATACAACAAATTCAATATTGAGCTCATAGAAGGCAAGAAAAAGCATGCATTCAAGGATCACTGCAGTAAGGACCACACATCAACAGTCAAGGGTAAGTATCCTACAACAAGGTATGTATTATTAGTGTTTACATTTGAAATATGTGTATCATCTCTGACATATGTTTTTACAGGACATCGTAAGTACATACAAGGTCTCACTTATATCTCTATCTCTCTATATGTCATAGTTAATTTTGATACCACATTTAGGATGTCCTATTCTTGATACTACACATTTGATGCTACATATTCTTGATGCTACACCAAGTCTTCTAAATCTATAAGGTGCTGTAAGTTAACATTACTTGTCTTTTCATAGTTGATAGAATGGTCTCTGTTGTTGTACTTAGAACTTGGTCCATCACAAGTCTAGGGTCTATCATCAATTATTATTGTATATATATTCAGGTCAGTTCTGGATATAGTCTTGCATAGAGTCTAAGCCAATATCAAGAGTGGGAGTCTTTTTCTATTGCTGCAACAAGTCAAGAACAAAAGTGACAAACACACTTCAAGTAGGCATTGTAATTTTAATTTGTATTTATTCATTATTATACACTTACATGTATTTTGTAGACAAAGGTAAGTTGAAGGGTATTTTGTTTTGTTTTGGGATTGGTTTCACCAGGCAAATTTTGCATGCAGGTAGAATAATATTTAAGTACAACTTCAAGCAAGAATTCAAGAGAAGAAGTATCAAATCAAAGGAAGCATTGCAATGGGATATCCTTTGAAGACATGACAACCATCCATATATTATGAAGAAGTGTCAAGGCCAAGAGTCATCATTGTAAAGTTGTAAAAGAGTCATTTGTAAAATTGTCATCATTGAGGACTCACTATTGTAAAAGAGTCAATCTTCCTAGAGTAAAAAATGAATTATTCTCTGTTGGGATGATGTCATGATTAGATTGCAGGTCATAGTGTGATTGGGTGTTTGGTCAAAATCATTGTAAATCATATTGTCTTGTGGATCATTGTCCCTGGTACAGGAATCCACACTCTTGTCTCATTTCATTCATTATAGGGTGGCAAGGAGGTGTTAGGCTAGTGCATGAAGTTACCGATAGGCTGGAGCCTGTGAACACTTTAGGGTGGTAGGTTGGTCTAGGATGTTGGGGCATCCATTCAATTGACTACTGAAGAAACCAGGGCGTTGGGGCGTCCTTCTAGTGGGAGCTGGAGAAGAATTATATTCTAGAATTCTAGGATGCTGTTTCTTTCATTTCAGTTGGGGCTAAAGATTAAAGAATTTATTAGAAAAGCGTTTGCTAGTTTTTGACCCAAAGGGGGTTTTTCATCTAAAATTCTTGTGCCTACTGTGTTATTTTATTTACTGTTATTACTACATAAACATTAATAATAATTCAAGATTAACTAATGCTCTAAAAATATTTCAAAGTGCTAATGTCTAAGGAATACTGATTCACCCTCGCCTCATTATTTCCAACATTCAGGACCTACCAAGCCTCAACTTAGATAATAAATCATGTGCTCATTGAGAGCATTGTCTTCTTCAACCAGAACCATATTGATGGTTGATTATGTCGTAGCGAGATATAAGAGGAAATCCATGCTATAATTAGGTGGATTGAGTAAAGGAGCTGAGGTCAATGATTTTTTCAAATCATCAAATGAGCGCTGAGTGAAATCATCCCATAGAAATGGAACTCATTTTTCAGTAATATCATAAATCCCTTTGTAATCTCAGCATAATTGATGATAAATATCCTTAAGTAATTGGATTTTCCTTGGAGACTTTGGAGTTGACAGATGGTAGACGGGGAAGGAAATTGAATTATTGGCTCAACCTTGAAAGGATCTACATGAATCCCTTCATTAATATATGAATCCCAATAACCAATCGGACGTGACAGCAAAAACACATTTTTTCAGATTCAACCATATTTATAATGACGACAATGCTCAAACATTAATCGAAGATGATGAGAATGATCAATTATCTATCAAGAATGAGCAACTAAGACATCCAAATAAGCTTCGATGATATGTTTGACATTGTGGAAAGCGTAGGACATGGACCATTGAAAAGTCACTGCAACATTTTAAGGCCAAAAGGAATCTTTTATATGCAAAGGTACCCCAAGGGTAGATACAAGTTGTCTTTGCTGATCTTCAGGATGGATAATAATTTGATTATAACCCAAGAAACTATCCATGAAATAGAAAATCTCATCCCTACACATTCATCGATAATTTGATCAATAAAAGGTGTGGGGAAATTCCCTTTTGGACAAAACTTATTTAGATCCCTAAGGTCTATGAATACACAGATCATTCCTTGTTTTTTTATCAACCAAGACTGGATTTGAGATCCAATCGGTCAATGAAATATGGTATATGAAACCTGTCTTAAGCATCTTCTCAACCTCGACTTTTATAGTTTCCTCTTTCCTAGGGTTTATTGTCCGAAGATTTTTCCATATAAGCTTCACATTAGTGTAAGTCATGATCTCATCTTAGACTATTGATGGATCAATTAACAATGTAAACTTTGAAATGAGAACTGATACTATTACCCGTTTTGTAGAGATAGCAAAAGAGTGACCTGATTTTGAAAAGGGGTGATGCAGAACACATTACTTTTTTAGAGCAAAATTTTTGGCACTTTAAACTTTTTTATGTACTTTACGTTTTAGAATGGTAGTGATTTTCATGTTGATTTAAAAAAGTGGTAATTTTGCATCATGCCATTTTTCAAAGACCTATTTTCTGACTTTAAATTTTCTAATGTATGAAATGTAAATAATTATTTTCTAAATTTGATAATTTTTGAAGTGGTTTTCTTCTTCATATTTTTTAGTTTGTTTGTATTTTTTTTTCATTTTTATTTATTTATTTATTATTATTATTTTTTTATAGTGAGGTTTTTTTATTGTTTTGCATATTTAAAGAAGAAGGTCAGGTATATTTGAATTTTCCGATATTCTACATATTTATACTTTGTTAATTAATATTTCAATCCAAATGAAATAATTGTCTCTAAAAAACAATAATTTTTAACAGTTGACAAAAAAAAACCATTTTTAACATAAATATAACTAAAAAACTACACATTTTGATATTTTTTTGTAATTTTTTGCTAGAGATAACATGTCAAAATCACAATTTTTATAGGAAAAATTTAACTAAAAATGGTTAAATAATAGCTTTTCTTTTTTATGAATTTCATGTCAAAAAATAATAATAATCATTTTTTTTTTTTTAAATAACGATTAACATAAAAATGAATTTTAAAATCACATAATACAAATATTGAACACATACAACCTTAATTGAGTGCTTATTCTTCTCATAAAATGTCAAAGTCAAAACATTACAAGTATAAATAATTAATAGTTTCCAAAAATGAGCTTGATTTCTAACCATAACTTAAATTTAATCAATAATGTCACGTAATCCAAACTCTTCGTCCTTTGGAGTTTCATCATTATCTTCTTCCACAATATTTTTTGCTTCATTTTGCTCATTTTTCTCTAATGGATCTTTGATGTGTGAAAATCTCCCAATGTATGCCTTTCCAATCATTCCTTGTAATGTTGGTTGGGGTTCCTTTGCCTTTTTCGCCACACGTGATTCACTAAAGTCCCCTTTCTTCAACCCAATTTCTTTCATTGCATCTGGAAGAAATTGAAGAGCATTAATTCTTTTCTAAATAAAATTGCACTGTATTGGATATTTTTCAATGGCAATGCAATTTCTTCCTTTTTGAAGGCAACATGTTAGTGTTGTGCCTAATTATCAAGCACAAAAGAAATAATGAAGTAAATTAGTACAATGACATATAAATTAATAAATAACACATTAAAATTCAATTCCATATAATAAAACTTACCTGAGCCAGAAAATAAATCCAAAGCCCAATCTCCTTCATTTCACTGCCGCAAATACATGGCTAAATCGAGCTCTTAAATAACATTGGGTTACATTGTTTAAGTCCTCAAACGGCTCGATCGAGCGCTTAAAAAGGTCTCAATTGAGCTATCATTTTTTCCACCCAAACATGCCATCTCTTGCCAAAAAGTGTAACCCAGCTCGACGCTTTCACCCTTATAGATTATGAATTTCTAACAATTTATATCCTAATTATTATTATTATCCAATTTTAAGGTCATAGCCAAACCAAACAACAAATTGGTGTATGAGACCCCCTTGTTTGCGGGACAAGAGACCCACCTCCATGCAACGATTTGATTATTGTCTACGAAGGCATACCTACTCTAACCCCTTCTGGTTTTTGAACCTATGACCTCTTAGGAGGAAACACATGCTCTAAACCATTAGGCCTATTCATGCTCTAAGATAGTGGATATGATTAGCTAAAGATAGTAATCTAGAAACTCACAATTATAACTCACGATCACAATATATAACACACATGTAACACACCTGTAAGATTACAAATTATGATAATATGTTTGAGAATACAAGCATAACTATTTCTTTTTATGCATCTCCAATGGGAATGTAATTATGAACTAGAATCTAGCCTAGGTTTGGAGGTTGTGTTTTAAAAATTGATGCATTAATAAATCCTATATGTGTAATCTTAAATGTATAAAATTGTATTTTATGCTATTTCAAAAAAATTGATTTGAATGTTCATTTTTTTAGGTTTAAAGGTTACATAATTTAGCACAAAATTTAACGTTGATTTCCAAGTTATTAATTTGTTTCAGTTTCCAAAAAAATTACATATTTGAATATTGATAAACTATATTAACACTATCTATCTATCTATATAGCATAATATTATATTAGTTTAATTTAATGATATATATTTAACATCTTCCCACATAACTTTTCCAAGAGTCATTTCTCTCTTCATATAACTTTGAAATATACTCTAAAATATCTAGAGAAATCTTTTACTTTTCACAAAATCTCATGTATATATTCACAAGGAACTCTTAATCATAAATGCACAAAGTCATTACAATCATGGTATTATAGTCATCATATCACTAGTAAGAAAATAATAGCATTTCACCCACCACTCCCAATTAACTTTCTGAATCTACTGATTATATATATACATATAATAAATATCTAGCAAGTTAGTTAATTCTAATGTCTGAGGCAACCAGCCCAACGTTTCTTGTTGCTAAGTTGTGGTGTAGAATCATCTCCTATTGCATATTGCTGTCATAGAGGACAAATTTAACCATGTCCTGTTCCGAAACCTTTAAACATTTTCCTAGATTCCATTAATAGTTCAATATATTGGTGAGTGGACTTTAACCATTTATGTGACTGGCAACTCTCGCATAGAATGGGACACATTATAGCAGTCACAAAGTGGTAAACTACACAAATTCCATTAAGTCACGTTAGGATAAAAAAGTCTCCCCACTAACTCGAATTCAACATTTAATATTGATGACATGTTAGCCAGTGAGGATGTGTTTGTTGCCATTATTTTATTTAGGAAGGAAGAAAAAACTTAGTTACATCATGTGTAGAATTAATATATCGCTGGGGCGATTTTGAGAATTGCGGCGTGGCGGGGCGACTCTCAGAATCTCTCCATGTGCCCACACCTAGATTGCATTCAGGCATGGGCACATGGGGCGATTCTGAGAATCACCCAGCCACCCCGCAATTCTCAGAATTGCCCCAACATTATTATAGTCACATGTACTATATATTGTTTTTGTTGAATCATTGGCGGAGATGGCAAAGGTGACCACTAATTGACTACAATGTTGGCCTATATTCATTAATTATAACTTCAAAGTTGAGTTAATATCCAACACTATATAATGCTGAATGATTTGGCAGCCTTTCTAAGTTGGTTTGTTTTCCAACATGGGTTTTGTGAACCTATTTCTTAAGTTCATTAAGAATCATTTTTTTGCCCCCATTATATAAATTTGTAATGCTTTTCCTGAAGTTCGAAGTCATCTTGTTATACCATGTGCAACATCTCATATCCATGCCTAGTAATAACCATCCTTCTTCCGAGGTTTGCATAGCCTGCTAATAACCATCTTCTTCTCAGGTTTGAATATATTTATCAGTCACCCTTCATTTATTAGTGAGCTATTTACGAGACTAACAAAAATTTTGTTTCACCTTAATAGTTATGTGGTTGAAAAGTTCATTCGGTGATAATTAGTCATCTATGTCTTCATCTAAAAAGAAAACTCATCCCCATTTGTAATATTAATAATTCAAAAGTAAGAGAAACTCATAAAGTTGTATGTATTATTATGAATTTGAAAAGGTATATTATATATTAATTTGAAAATTTAATAAACATGTAACAAGGTTGAGCCACTAAATAATAAATAAATAAGCATAACAGATTAAATATCATATGTCTCCAACTAAATAAGTTTTGATCATGTGATCTTTTAAGATGATTATTGATTTCGTAGTAGGTTGTAGTTTAATATACACGTTGTTTTGTTGTTGTATAATTGCATTTATCTACGTAAATTTATATTTTCCATGTAGTGATAAAAAATATAGGGTGGCGGGGTGATTCTCAGAATCGCCCCATGTGCCCACACCTGGATTGCATGTATGCATGGGCACATGGGGCGATTCTGAAAATCCCTCACTCCCCCCCTCCCCACCACCCCGCGATTCTCAAAATTTCCCCAACATCATTAGAAACTGTGGTTGGAAAGTGAAAACGAACACACCCACATGGCGCCTAGTGGTGGGCCACGACTCCGGAGGTTACTTGACAGGCAGGCCGACAATGGGCTCCTTGATTCGTTTGACTGAGTTTTTGCGTTAGAGCTTCTAGGAATTGCAAGTGTATTGACCAACATGTGCGTAGCTATTACAAACATGATGAAGCACGCAAGAATGGACACTAAATTTGTAGTTTTTAATATTTCCTGCTGATTTTGTGGAAATGAATCAAAATCAATAACAAATGCAATTTCAAAACTTAAACGAAAAACCAGAGGATTTCCTCGTCAATGATGACTTCCACTAGCCGAGAAGATGTTCAACAAATGTTGTGCGAATGATGATTTACCTTTGAAACAAATTCCAACTGAAACGTTGAAAGCAAAGCCAGAGGAATTCTGCTTTAAACATAAATTCCGCCTACTTAGAAGATGTGATTTGCATGAAATACCATTCAACAAATCGTCTTGACAACGATGAGTTACTTTTCAAAGAATGTGCTAGAAGCATCATCTAGTAAAACTGATAATCAATCACATTTTTAATTTGGTGATTAAGATAGTAAGAAGGTAGGTCGTAGGTGTGTTTGTGTTATGAATTTGTTTATTAATAAAAAAGATTAAATATTTGCAAATTTTAATATGAAGTGTAAAAGAATTTGGTTCACTCATTCACTTAGCATCCATCACACTATTAGTTACACTTAATCTATTAGCTAATTCGAATTGGATTGGGTTTTTTTTTTTTTTTTTTTTTTTTTTTATTTTTTTATTTTTTTTTTATTTTTATATATATATAAAATAGGATCGTTCTACATTTCAATCTTTGCATCTGTCGCTATAAGTAGATTTGCGCTAACAATCCATTATCATCACAACATCAAAGTAGCAAGTGCCATTACTAGCTATTGCCATATTCTAGTATGCAATGCAGGTGTGGGCACATGGGGCGATTCTGAGAATCCCCCAGTGACCCCGCGATTCTTAGAATCACCCCAGTATTAGTATAAACTGTGGTTGGAAAGTTTCAAATTGAAAATGCACTCAAAAGAATGTTTGGAAAGATTTAAGGAGAGTGCCCAATTCTCAAAGTAGTGGAAATTTTTCCATTGATAATCAACCACCAGCTATACCCAAAAACCCTATTCAGGCCTTGAAAATTCGCATTCACTGAGGTATCAAGGCAAATGTCCACGTGTGCAGACAGGGTTATTTGACAAACAAGTGAAGGTTGATTCTTGTGAAAGATTACAAGTGTGGATATTGAGCAGATGGGCAATACTCCTTGAGACTATAATGATGCTAGGGTGATTTTGAGAATCGCGGGGTGGTTGGGCGATTCTTAGAATCGCCCCATGTGCCCACGCTTGCATGTAGTTCGACAAAATTTGTGGGTGAACAAAAAGAATTACCATCATTTTTTAAAATAAACATGATGTCTCCCTCATTAATTTCAACAGATTGAAATTTTTTATTTAAAATAAATATCATGTTGACATCATTGATGTCAATGGATGAAAATTTTAATAATCTCAATGGATTAGAGGTTAAAGTGGAAAACTGAATGTCAATAATGTGCGCCACTAACAACTTCCCAACGCCATCTTATAATATGAAAACTAAAGACAACACCGATGGAATATAATATTTAAATTATTTCAAACCAAAGCCAACAAAAATCTGACCAAAGATGGAGTAGCTTTTGGAAACCTAACCTAATGAACTAACATTTCCGGGCATCACACTAAGAATTTGGTTCACCTATTCACTTAGCGTCCGTCACACTATTAGTTACACTTAATGTATTAGTTGATTCAAATTGGATTGGATTTTTTTTTTTTTTTTCTTTAAAGGATCGTTCTACATTTCAATCTTTGCATCTATCACTATAAATAGATTTTCGCTAACAATCCATTATCATCGCAACAAGTGTCATTACTAGCCATTGCCAGATTCCAGTATGCAATGCAGTCATGGGCACATGGGGTGATTCTAAGAATCACCCAGCGACCCCGCGATACTCAGAATCACCCCCAACATCATTATAAATTGTGTTTGGAATGTTTCAAATTGAAAATGCACTCAAAAGAATGTTTGGAAAGATTTAAGGAGATTGCCCAATTCTCAAAGTGGTGGAAATTTTGCCATTGATAATCAACCACCGGTTATTCACAAAAACCCTATTCAGGCCTTGAAAGTTTGCATTCACTAAGGTATCAAGGCAAATGACCATGTGCACAGACAGGCTTATTTGACAAACAAGTGAAGGTTGATTCTTGTGAAATATTACAAGTGTGGATATTACAATAGATGGGAAATACTCCTTGAGACTATAATGATGTTGGGGTGTTTCTGAGAATCACGGGGTGGCTGGGCGATTCTTAGAATCGCCCCATGTGCAGGCCTGGGAACATGGGGCAATTCTAAGAATCTCCCAAACACCTTGCGATTCTCAGAATCGCCCCAACATCATTATAAACTATGGTTGGAAAGTTTCAAATTGAAAATGCACTCAAAAGAATGTTTGGAAAGATTTAAGGAGAGTGCCCAATTCTCAAAGTGGTGGGAATTTTGCCATTGATTGATCCAGGTGGATATTGGTGGCCACCTGCCAAGTCCACCTGGACCCCCACCATTGTCTTTCTCAGCATTTTCAGTTTCCTTAATTGTAGCACAACTTACTATTTTTAGCAGTTTTTCGGGTCCTGAACTTCCGGAGCCGTTTTGAGGCCCTAAACGACATTTTTTGGGGAATTCGGGGGCAACATGGGTCCATGCAATGGACTGATGTTGCCCATTCCAAGAATGGTAGTTCTCGGATAGATCTTTCTAATGAGCTATCATACGTGTCAAACGGAGATCGTATGCCAAAGTTACGACCC
>APFE030465292.1:0-33841 GCA_000404065.3 Pinus taeda | reverse complement strand
ATGTGCACATGCAATTGTTTCTTAATTCCGCAAATTGATGATCAATGGTAGAGGAGGTTATGTATTATGCATGCATTCTGAAAATAGTGTATAATCAGGATAATCTCTGTGAATAAGTGTTATATTATTCAAAATTTATACACTCTCTTGGAGAAGATCTAGAACCTTGTATTTTAGCTTAATTTCTTTGAAACATTCCAAAATTAGGTCACTTCTTATTACCCTTAGCATGGGTTGCAAGGGCTTCTTCATTTGGTTCTTCAAAAATATATCTAAAATGAATTCTTGATTCCTCTTAAGTATAAACAACTCATAGTTTTTCAAAAGATGGAGCATTTTCCCTTGCACTTATACTTCATGCAAATCCCAATATCTACACAAACCATCCAAGGAAACAACTACCAATTCTTCGTCAGATATTTCTTCATCAATGGCTTTGAGTTGATCTCTTATTGAAGTAATCCTGATGAAGTAAGATTCCATTGTATCATTCTTTATTATCTTTATATTGCGAATTTTACCCCTTAGATTGATGGATTAGTTGACATTGTTGATAGTGTATAGTCCAGCAATGGCATCATACAAGGCTTTGGAGGTTTTATGTTTAGAAATGTAGGTAATTAAATGATCCCTAACAAATCTAAGGTAATGCTTCTTACCATGATATCATATTCATGAAACTTCTCCTTTCTTGTTTGATCAGATGGTTCAATAACTTCATCTGTGACCATTCCCAAACATTTGTTCCTTTCAAGAATAATGTAAACCCTAGGCTTCCAAGCTCTGTAGCTAGTAGCTCCTTCAAGCTTGCTTTCAGTCTTCGTGTAGGAATTCATGATGAATATGAATATGACCAACCAAAATAAAAAAATATGGCAAATCTCAAATGCGTCAAATATGTTCCCAAGGTGATCTCTCAACTCTTTCTATTCACCAAAGATCTTATACCATGTTGAGTTTCTGATGAAGTTAGGACTAGCATAGTTTTTCACAATTGATAACCACTTCTAATGATATTAAAAATCCTTATTTTATTTTCCAATCATCAAGTAGTTATACAAGAAAAAATCAACCATATAATTATTCAATTAGAGCAGTAAATAGAGATCATAGTAAATAATGAGTAATAAATAGGAGACACCAAGAATTAAACTCACAGCCAACGCAAAATCCACAAGGGAAAAATCCAACCAAAGTCTTTCCTTATGACAGAGAGATTTTGTTCAATAGTACATAAAATAATATTCCAATAACTTCAAATCTCACCTCAACACTATCCTAATTCAAAATCTAGTCAATATGAGAGAGAAAGTCAACTTTTGGTCAATGAAAATAGTATGCACAAGGAGGTCAAATTTCAACCTTGAGGTGACTGATTAAACAGGCAAAAATTCGGTTGTGAGGTAGTCACATAAAGTCAACACAGAAGTCAAATAAAACTCAGTCAAACTAACTATCAATGGATGTGGTCAACGCAGGTCAATGTATCAATGTAGGATCGAAATCACAGTTTGGAAAGATCAATGAAAATATTAAGTTCCTAGCCTTCCAAGATGGTCTAAACAGAGATCAAATAGATGCCAATATGCCCAAGACAAATGTGGTAAACGTAAATCCAAAAAGAAAAGTCAATGCAACTAAAATAATCTTTTGTTCTTCGCACATTTGGTGTCTCTCTTTGAATTGCAGAGGGAGCTTTCTTATTGATGGTCTACCAAATGAGTGCCAATGATGCCCAATATATATGAGTGTGATATAGGCTAATTAGCCTTAAGTGGGGAAGACTTGTAGAGTAATAGGTCAACTTGTCCAAACAATAATTATGAATTTTTCTTCATGTTTTCCAATGAAAAATATCGACCATAGCTACATAGGTTTTCAACAATTATCATTTTGCATAACTATAACATGCAGTGAGGGTGTCTTAACATGTCCCCCTACCTATTTAGAATGGGGGATAGTGGTAGCATGAACTCGCCCCAACCCCCTAATCAGCGCTTCTAGGGAAAAATAATAATACATTTTGTTAAATATGATAAAGAGTAAACAATGAAAATCTTATCTTTAAATATGTTTGAAGTTGAATAAGATGAAAACATCACCTCCTTTACAAAACTTGTAAATTTCACATAATGAATAATCATCATACCTATTCAAATAAGTAAATATAATTAACAAATAAATAATTCAAAAATAAATCATAATCAAACCCATTTAAATAGTTAAACATAATTAACATATAAATAATTTTAAAATCAGTCATCAACCGACCTATTCAAATAATTAAATATGATTGATCCAAAATAACAATAACAACTATACTTTTAAAATGATACTTCAATATAAACTTAAAATAATTGTATATGGAAAATTGATTAATATCATAAATAACAAAAGAAAATTAATATATAAATATTATATCACATATATATATATATATACATAACATATATATATATATTATATATATATATATATATATAACTTTTTTGAAAATAATATTATTTATAAAATCCTATAAACTTTAATGAGGTGTTAATTTAAATTATATTAACTCAACCTTAAACATGGTTAAATTACAAATTACTCAATTAAAATCCATTTTGTAAGGATGCTCAACTTACTCATATTTAACTTTGTTAAGTGTCATATTTCTCTAGAGTTTTAGGACTAGTTTATACATCATCTATCATCATTATTTGCAAGAACTTAACAAGATACACAGAGAAATCATGCCAAGAAACATAACATCCATTTTCTCTTTCACTTATAAATTTCATGAATATGAAAAAGATTGTATTTTCTCAAATTACAATTGCTATGAGTACACTAAATCTAGAAGAAAAAAATCATAAATAATTTGATGATGAATTTACAAAAAGATGTGTACTTTTGAGCTTTTAGGTAGGGGCGTTTGGGGCAAGGGATCATAAAGAGCAAGATACAATGATATAGCTTATTGACTATGTGTAAATTTGAGAACATGAGTAAGTACAATATCATTGTCATAGGCTTAGAATAGGCCTTAAGTGGTCACTCTTTCTACTAATTTGTGTTTTATATGATTATCACTCTAGTAAATATATTTTATAAAAAATACTACAGTAATAAAAATTGTAAAACTTTATCAATAAATATATATAAGTTTTATATGTTATTTGCTGGAAGCTTGAAAATACTGAGAGGGGTGGTGAATCAGTATCGTACTATCATGATAACCATTTACAATTTTTTACCAATTCTTTACTATTTACAGATCATCAATACTTTACCAGCACAATATGTAATAGTATATTTAGACATATGCATAATCAAAACATGAACAATCATCAACACAAGTACAATTGAACCATAAGAGAAGAACATAAAACATCAAATCACACAAGGACACCAAATATTAGGTGGAGACCATTCTTCTTATATAAAATATTATTTACATCATATGCTAGCACCCACCAACATGCAAGAATCAACTTGATATATATGTGAGTGTCTTCTCACTCCAAGCTAGGACATGATGTAAGCACCCACTTCCACAAATATATGTAGACACCATTTTCTGGAGGCATTAACCTTGAATAAGATATAGGAATCCACCTGCTTGGAAGTCACTTCTCCCTAATTAGAAAGACACCACTTTCCCTTAACACATTGACCTTCAAATCACTGTGGACCTCGTTTCATTAAGTTTCACATTAGATCCACCTCTACTTAATAACAATATAAAACACAAAATGAAATACCTCTCTATAATACAATACCTAGCTATTTCCACAAGCACAATCTCACTATCAACCCAAACAACAACTTGCATACATCAATATTATTGCCATGCACACTCACATATTTCACTAGTAGTTTACATAACACTCAAATTAGCAACCTCACTCAACCATAAACATACTAGCATTGACACATTATGTAGCAATATGTAATTACCACTCAACTGTATATGGTCAACCTTACTGATGCAGGGGCATCCAATTGAAGGGCTACAACTATAGTTGAGCATTTTTTATCTTTGATTGGTCATGAGAACATTTTAATTTTTATTTTTGCCTTGAAGGCTGAAGGTCGGGCTAACACAGCCTTGTAGTTTTTGTTTTCCAAAGTTAAAGAATAAATTAGGAATAATTAGTTAGTAGAGTTAGTTTAATTAGTTAATTAGTTCCAGAAAACTGAATGGAAGTTTCTCAACTGTATGGAGTTACATGCAAGGTATTAAAACTGAGCTAGACCACCAAGTGAGGAGCTGCCATCCAAAGGGAGAGAGTAGTCAGGAAGATAAATTTCTTTGTGAGCAAGCAAGTGTATAATGTTTACTTTTATACTTTAAAATAAAAGTTGTTTTCTTATCTGTGCAAGACATTCTATATTTAAGATGATAGTTTAGAGGGAGCTAAAACCATCTAGATGCTAAAAAAAGATTGACAAATAAGTTGTTACAGACCCAGAAGCAAGGACCAAATATAGTCAAAATAAATTGAACGACAAATGAGGAAAGAAAGCACAGGTAACAATATCATTTACAAATTACAAATTAAATAGTTGTATATATTTTTATTTCTTCACAGTCTCGGGAACAATAGAAACCATGATAAGCGAACACCTATTCAAGCTAACAACAAAAGATGAAAGAGCCCTAAATACCAAACCCTGTAAGGGTTTTAACAAAATTTGAAAATTTATCAAGCCAGAGTAAGGGAGGCCCAAAACCCATCTGGGTTGTTAATTTTTGAAGCTCACAAACATAACAGAAGAACCAACATCAATTCAAAATAGAGAAAAACAAAAGGGTAAGACCCTACCCTATCTACACAAGGTTGTTGAAGAAGCTAGGCACATCTAGAGGCTATCTACGTTATAGAACCTACAAAAGCACACAGACAGAGAATTAGATCCATGGCCAGAGAAACTGAAAACGATAGCAAAGATGCACGAAGATTAAATTGAACAATATTAATTTGAACAGCTTACCTCGGAGGAGCCGAGCAATCTCACTTCACAGCGAAGGTGAAGTCAATCTCTTAGTAGAAAAGTTGTATGGAATGGTAGAGTTAGAAGTTGGGAGAAGGGGCAAATAGCCCACGCAGATAGCAGAATTATAGAAGCTAACTCTAAAAGGAAGCCATGTGAGGAAGGAGCAGAAGGGTTAGAGGAAACTCGAAAAGAATTGAAAGAAAAAATAAGATAGAAAAATTAGCAGTCATGTAGGGGCCGAGTTGCCTGGAGAAGGGACCAAGAACTTGTCAGAACACTAACCTAAGAAAATACATTAACCATCAAATACATGAAATTGCAAAACGGATTGAAGGTAGCAAGGTGAAAGCCACAATGGAAGTAAAACAGTTACCCAATGAGAGGTTAAAGGTTGCAAGGAGCAACGTAGCCACCAGAGGGCCAAAGCCACAAGCTATTTTACATTATTGAAACCAGATCATTGAGTAGAGGCACAAGGAAGAAATCGTGCCCCCATAGCCTCACCGGAGTAGCAATGAATACCAACATCAAAAATCACAAAACCCTAAGTCTAATTTTTGTCAATGAGATTTTGAATTGTAACTTAAGCCTTTGGTTATGAGCACAAGGTCACATTGGAAATGATTTGATAAGGGTTAGGCCTTCAGAGTTATATTAATAAACTTTTAAATATAATTGCATATTGTAAGTGTGAGTACTTAAGGTTTCATACCCCATGGTCCCACCAATTGTGGTATCAAAGCAGATTTGTTCCTTTTTCTCAGTAAAGATGGAGGTAGATAGAAGAGGTCGAGGTAGAGTCATCAGAAGAGTAGAAGATGAAGGGTTATGAGAAGAGATCAAGACCTTAACTGCATGTTTGGCAACAGTGGAAGCAGGGAGGCATAGAGATCCGAAAGGTGGGGATGACGGTGAGGAAGAAAACACAACCACGATGGATGGGTCAGATGAAGAGGGACCAGAGATTAAACTGTTGAGATCAATTTTGCTAGCTAGTAGCAAGCCAAAACTAGAGCTTTCTAATTATGATGGTAGTTTTTCCACAAAGGCATTGTTGGACTGGATAAGTGAACTAGATAAATATTTTGAATATGAAGAAATCAGGGAAGGCAAGAATATCAGGTTTGTTGTCACCAAATTGAAAGGACATGTAGCACTATGGTGGGACAGTGTGCAGGTAAAAAGAAGAAGATTAAACAAGCCCTTGATCAAGAAATGGGATAGGATGATTGCAAAGATGAAGAGTAAATTTCTGCCTAAAGAATATCAAATTTCCCTTTGCAGACAGGTGCAGAATTTAAGACATAGACTGATGACTGTAAGAGAATACACTGAAGAATTTTATAAAGTGAACCTGAGGGGGGGATATGTTGAAGATGCCCCTGAAAAGACAACAAGGTTTGTGAATGGTCTACGGATGGAAATCCTAGATGAAATCAACATTCTTTCTCCTAGAACTTTTGAGGAGGCATATCAATGTGCTTTGAAGGTGGAAGAAAAGATTACCAGGAAGTAGTATGCAAAGAGAGGATGTGGTTCCAACATAGGAAAAGGACAATACTTTGGTAGAGGTAGGACTGTCAACAACAATGAAGAGGGCAACAACTCGAAAACTTCGGGACAAACAGAAAGGGAAGGTAACACTAGAGGAGGAAGGTCATACCAATGAGGAAGAGGTAATGGCAGAGGCAGAGGAAATGCCTATCAATGTTATAAGTGTCACAAATGGGGGCACAAGTCTTTTGAATGTCCTCAAAAAGAATAATTTGAATAGAGGGGAGCATACGTTTCTCAACTTGAAGTAGCAGAGGCACCACCACAAGAGGTGGAGGATGCTCCTGAAACAGGTGAAGCCCTGGTGTTGAATAAGGTTATTCTGAAACCAGCTAAGGAAGTGACTAACACAACACAATGGAAAGCATTATTCCGTACTATGTGCAAGTCACATGGAAAATACTGCAAGTTTATTATCATTAGCGGAAGCACTGATAACTTGGTAGCCACTGAGATGGTGGAAAATTTGGGGTTGAAGACTTTGAAACACCCAACACCATATAAGGTGTCTTGGCTGCAGAAAGGACACCAATTTTTGGTTGAAGAGCAGTGTGAGGTGGAGTTCCACATTGGGAAGCATAAGGACAGCGTGATGTGTGATATTATGCCTATGGAGGTATGCCATATTATGCTGGGCAGACCGTGGCAGTATGATAGAAAGCTCATCCATGATGGGGAAAAGAATTGCTACAAGTTTGTTAAAGATGGAGTGAAGCATACACTTGTGCCCATGAAGGAAGAAAAGGATACCGAACCTAGTGGAACTAAGACCCTATTGATAGGCAGAAAGGAATTTCTGCGATAGGCTGGAAGTAATGAGGTGAACTATGCCATTGTGTGAAGACTAAGAGTGGTATTACCGCATACTGAAATTACTGGTCTACATGTGGAGATACAGGAGATGTTGGAGGAATTCAATGATATTGTGGTAGATGATTTGCCTGATAAGTTGTTGCCCAAGCGAAGCATCAATCACCACATTGATTTCATTCCGGGAGCCAGTTTACCAAACAAGGCTACTTACCGGATGAGTCCAAAGGATAATGAGGAAATTAGAAAACAAGTATAGGATTTGTTGGATAAGGGATTGATTTGAGAAAGTTTGAGTCCTTGTGCAGCTCCAATTGTTTTAGCCCCCAAGAAAGGAGGAGAATGGCGAATGTGTACTGATTCTAGAGCAATAAATGGAATCACCATCAGATATCAGTTTCCTTTACCTCAAATGGATGATATGATGGATTATTTAAGCAGGGCAACATACTTTTCAAAGATAGATATGAAGAGTGGTTATCACCAAATCAGGATCAGAGAAGGTGATGAGTGGAAGATGACTTTCAAGACCAATGAAGGCTTGTATGAATGGCTAGTTATGCCATTTGTGTTGAGTAATGGTCCCAGCGCATTCATGTGATTGATGAATGAGATGTTGAAGGAATTCATAGGCAAATTTGTGATCGTATATCTAGATGATATACTTATATTCAGAAAGACCAGGGAGGAGCATTTTTGACATGTCAGGTGTGTACTAGAAAAAATACAGCAAAATAAATTGCTGATAAATATTAAAAAGTGTTTTTTCTCAAGAAAGAACTAATTTATCTAGGATTTGTAATCTATGAAAATGAACTGAAGATGGACCCAGAGAAGATTGCAGCTATAGTTAGCTGGCCTTCTCCTAAAGGTCTGTTTGAGGTGTGAAGTTTTCATGGATTGGCGAGTTCCTATCGGAAATTTATTAAAAATTTCAGTGGTATTTGTGCACCTATGGTGGATACCATTAAGAAGGCAAATCAACCTTTTTATTGGATAGAATTTTCTGAAAAGAGCTTTCAACTTTTGAAGAAAAATATTAATGAACAACCAGTCTTGAAGCTACCAGATTTCAACAAAATTTTTCAAGTTCGTTGTGAGGGTAGTGGGACACCCATTGGTGCAGTGCTGTCAAAAAGATAAGCCAGTAGCATATTTTAGTTAAAAGTTGAATGAGAGCAGGCAGAAGTACACGTCTTATTATAAGCAATTTTATGCATTCATCAAGGCATTGAAGCATTGGCGACATTATGTATTAGCTAATGAAGTTGTCTTGTTTTCAGACAATTCAGCGCTACAATACATTACGCAATAGCACACGCTGAATCAAGCACACAAAATAGGTGGAGTATTTGCAAAGCTTCACATTTGTTTTGAAACACATCAGCGATCAATTTAATAAGGTGGCAGATGCATTAAGCAGAAGAAGTTTGCTCTTCCAATAGAGCACAATACATGTATTGGGATTTGAGCACCTTAAGGACTTTTACGGGACAGATACAAATTTTAAGGAAGCTTATGAAGCTTGCCAAAATCCACTATTGAGGGACAATAGCCCATGGTTGGACTATAACTTGCAGGATGGATTGTTGTTCAAAGGAGGATAGTTGTGTGTTCTGGAGTTTTCTATGTGGGAGAACTTGATTCAAGAAAAACATAGTGATGGTTTGGCTGGACATTTTGGTGTCGATAAGAATTTGGAACAACTGAGTCATTTCTACTATTGGCTTAGGATGCGAAGGGATGTACAGAGATTTGTAACTAGATGCAAGATTTGTCAGCATGTAAAAGGATGCAGTCAAAACATAGGGCTGTATACACCCTTACCTATTCCAAGTAGACCTTGGGACTCAGTCAGTTTGGACTTTTTTTTTGGTCTGCCAAAGACACAATGGGGTTATGATTCCATCATGGTGGTGGTGGACCGTTTCACCAAGATGGTGCATTTCATTCCATGCTGAAAGACAGGTGATGCCACGTATGTAGTGCACCTGTTCTTCTCAGAAATAGTCAGATTACGTGGATTTCCGAAATCCATTATCTCAGATAGGGATGTGATGTTCACACACCATTTCTGGCAAACATTGTGGAAGAAGTTAGACACCAAACTCAATTTCAGCTCAGCTTATCACCCACAGACAGATGGGAGAACTGAAGTTATGAATTAGAGTCTAGGGAATTTACTGAGGAGTCTAGTTGGTGAGAATTCCAAACAGTGGAATCATGTGCTTGCATAGGCGAAGATTACCTATAACGACTCACCCAACAGAAGTACAGGAAAAATTCCTTTCCAAATCCTTTACAGAATACACCCACACAGGATATTCGAGTTGAGGGACTTGGGACATTTGGAACGCAGAAGTGTTGATGGTGAAGATTTCGCAAAAGCAATCAATGATCTTCATGAGCAGGTCAAACAAAAGCTACAGGAGAGCAGCCAAAAATATAAGTAGAAAGCAGATTTGAAAAGACGGGAGGTACATTTTGAGGTAGGAGACCTGGTACTAGAAACTTATGCAAAGAAAGGTTTCCTAAAGGAGAGTACAACAAGATGAAGATGAAGAAAATTGGACCTTGTAAAATCCTCCAGAAAATTTCTGCAAACACTAACGAGTTGCAATTACCTTCGAGAATCGAAATCTCGCCCATTTTTAATGTGGTAGATCTGTACCCATATGTTGTTTTTGATGTGGAAGATAGTTTGGAAAGACGATCATGGGACACCCAAGATGAGGAAGAATCATGGATTAAGTAGATGCCTTTAGCACAGCCTTTGGAGATAGAACCAATTCTGGACAGGCAGATAGCCAGGAAGATGCAAAAAAAATAATACTTACAATATCTTGTGAAGTGGAAGAACCTTCCTATTCAGGATAGTTCCTAGTTAGATGTTGCACGAATTCAAGGCATCGGGTACTCTATCGAAGAGCTCATGAGCAGGAGCCATGAGATTAATTTACCTTGGGAGCCTAATGTAGGGGCATCCAATTGATGGACTACAGTTGTAGCTGAGCATTTGTTATCTTTGATTGCTCATGATAACATTTCATTTTTTATTTTTTCCTTGAAGGATAAGTTCTGTCTAACACAACCTTGTAATTTTTGTTTTCCAATGTTAAAGAATAAATTAGGAATAATTAGTTAGTAGAGTTAGTTTAATTAGTTAATTAGTTCTAGAAAACTGAATGACAATTTCTCAACTGTATGGAGTTACAAGCAAGGTATTAAGACCGAGCCAAACCACCAAGTGAGGGGATGCCATCTAGAGGGAGAGAGTAGTCATGAAGATAAATTTCTTTGTGAGAAAGCGTGTAATGGTTACTTTTATACTTTAAAATAAAAGTTTTTTTCTTCTCTATGTGAGACACTCTATATTTAAGATGATAGTTTAGAGGGAGCTAAAACCATATAGATGCTTAAACAAGATTGAAAACTAAGTTGTTGCATACCCAGAAGCAAGGACCAAATACAGTCAAAATAAACTGAACAACGAATGAGGAAAGCAAGCACAGGTAACAATATCATTTACAAATTACAAATTAAATAGCCGTATATTTTTTTATTTCCTCACACTCTCGAGAACAATATAAGCCACGATAAACGAACAACCTATTCAGGCTAATAGAAAAAGATGAAAGAGGCCTAAGTACCAAACCTTGTAAGGGTTTTAACAAAATTTAAATTACATTAAGCCAGAGCAAGGAAGGCCGAAAACCCATTTGGGTTCTTAACTTTTGAAGCTCACAAACAACACGGAACAACCAACATTAGTTAAAAATAGAGAAACAAAAGGGTAAGACCCTACCCCATCTACACAGGGTTGTTGAAGAAGCTTGGTGCAGCTAGAGGCTATCTACGCTACAACACCTACAAAAGCACAAAGACAGAGAATTAGATCCACGACTAGAGAAAATAAAAATGATAGCAAAGTTGCACAATGATTAAATTGAATATCATTAAATTGAAAAGCTTACCTTCAAGGAGTCAAGCAAGCTAACGTCGCAGTGAAGGTGAAGTCACTCTCTCAGTACCAAGGTTGTATGGCATAGTAGGGTTAGAAGCCGGGAGAAGGGGAAAACAACGCATGAAGATAGCAGCATTATAGAAGCTAACTCTAAAAGGAAGCCCTACGAGGAAGGAGTAGAAGGGTTAGAGGAAACTCGAAAAGAATTGAAAGAAAAATTTAGACAGAAAACTTACCAGTTGTGTATGGGCCGAGTTCCCTGGAGAAGGGACCAAGAACCTGTCAGAACACTAACCTAAGAAAATACATTAACTAGCAGATACATGAAATTGTAGAACGACGTGAAAGAAGCAAGGTCAAAGCCACGGCAGAAGTAAACAGTTACCCAATGCGAGGTTAAAGGTTTCAAGGAGCAACACAGCCACCGGAGGGCCGAAGCCACAACCTATTTTGCATTCTTGAAACCCAAGAATAGAGCAGAGGCACAAGGATGAAACCCTGCCCCCATAGCCTCACCGGAGCAACAACAAATACCAATATTGAAAATCACAAAACCTTAAGTCTAATTTTTCGTTAATGAGCTTTTGAATTGTAACTTACGCCTCTGGTTTTGAGTGCAAGGTCACATTGGAAATGATTTGTTAAGGCTTAGGCCTTCAGAGCTATATTAATAAGCTTTTAAATACAATTGCATATTGTAATTCTAAGCACTTATGGTTTCATACCCAATGGTCCCACCACTTACTCAACCCTACAATGATGACAATACAAGGTTTATACAAGAAACACATTTGAAATGGATATTACATGTAATATACAACAAAGCTATAACAACAACATATAAAAAATCTTTTCCTACTCAATAATGCACAATTATCATGACAAAACCACCAACAACAACACATACTTGCAACAATATAATTCAATAGCTTCAAGAGCATTATCCATTGCAACCACAACAATTTCAATAATATGTTAAAGACTCCTATAAACTATGTCTATTGTAACATGAATAACACTCCATACTTAAGGCATATACTTCAGTAATGTTAACATAGAATCTCAGTCCATTGTTAACATAGCAACAAGATATTGCTCCAAACAGTACCAATGACCACACTAATTGATAAACAAGAATAATACATGGATGATTCAATTGGTTATATTACATGCATGATTACAAACAAAAGGAATGAATCAAAATGATATGAAAACATTTGCCTCCATGTGAAACTCCCCTTAAGCTCATGCACATTTTCAAGCATCTAACTATCCTTTAGATCTGACTATTCATTCACCATGTTTTTGCTACAACTTCATCTTGAATGATTTCTCATGCTACTCAGGAAGTTGTTACATGCTCCCTCTAAGGCCATGTTGACTTCAATTTTTCTTTGAAGCCACTTATTTATCTTTTTTCTTCCAAATGTTGATGTGTTGCTTTCAGATATATGCATTTCCTTATGGCTTCCTATTCAATAAACTTTTAATCACCTCCTTCTTTTGTTTGGATTGCTTTAAAAAACTGGGAAACTTACAATCTTTAGCCATGTGGCCAACATTATCATATTTATAACATCTTAAGTGACCAATAAAGGGGGGAAATGACTTGTGGCTTCTTGTGCTATTATACACATATGAATTTAACTTTACATAGAATGCACTCCTACTCTTATTTGCATAATATTTTAATCAATAGCCTTATGGAAAAACAAATTCATGAATAGAAATAACCATAGAAAGAATGTCTATACTTGATGTATGATACTCTTCTCGTAGGGAACAATCCTCCTTGATTTCTTTCTTGAGAAATCTTACATTTATGCTACATCTTTTGTGAATGAACCCTGATTTGACTACTCCTACACTTAGTTGCAACATGTCCAACATTATTGCCAAAATAACATTCAACATTATTCATTAGGGGAGCAAAGGAGTTGCATACATGCTAAATTCATCTCTAGAAGTAGATGGCCTTCTTGTAGAAGAAAAATTCATTGGATTACTCCTTGGTTGTTGGTTCTCTCGTGTATTCATGCTTGCTTCTTTGTTAATCATGTTGTTTCCATATTCTGGTACAAGCCTTGTAAATACTACTTAATTATCCCTTGTGGCTACATTTGAGCTAATTTGCTCTTTTCTAGCTCATTTATTGTTGAAACTACCTCAACTTCTAGTATTTTACATTATTTCTTTCTTTCCTTCAGTGGGTTATTCATTACCTCTTCAAATCTCCGTTCCTCCTCTAACTGGCTTTTCAAGTTAACAATTTATTCTTTAAAATCATGCTCTCTTTTGTAAAGTATCTAAAGAAGTTTATTCTGATCTCTATTTTCCATTGAGAGTATTTCTATTTCATTAAAGGTTGAGTCAACCTTAGCTTGGTCTTCATGCAATTTCTCCTCTCACCAATTAATTATTTTCACACCAAGTGAATATATCTCATATGAATAAACAACTTCCTTTTAAGAGGCGTTTTTCTTCTTCTTCTTTTTCTCCACTATTGCTACTAATATCCCCTTCATGCAAAGCTTTCACCCTGTTCCATATTTATAGATTTGAGATCCATCACCTTCTCAAGATCCATATTTTGAAGATTGTTGTAGATCACACATTTGGCATGGGAATTCTACTATTGTTCTTGCTTTGAGGAGAAATATTTAATAAATCCATTGCATACTAGCTTCCAAACATCATATCCATAAGCTATCAATCCAACCTTCACTTTTACTCTCCACATCTAATAGCTTACAATATTGATCAGAGTATGCCTTGATTATCCATGAGAAAAAAAATGACTAGATCTAGCTTCTAGTGGTTAATCTTATACTGAAGGAATCAATTTGATAATAATTGTTGGAATCTTGACAACATTGAGAGGGGGGGAGGTGAATCAATATTATACCATATTGATCACTAATTATACCTTCTTCCAATTCTTTACAATTTATTGATCATCAATATTTACTAGCATAATATGTAATAACATATCTATACATATGCATAATCAAGACATGAGTAGTAATCAACACAAGTACAAGTGACCCATGAGATTAGCACATTAAAACATAAATGCACACAAGGACACTAGATATTAGGTGGAAACCCCTCTTCTTATATAACATATGATTTACATCATATACTGGCACCCACCAACATACAAGCACCAACTTGCAATACATGCAAGTACCCACTCGCTCCAGAACATGACCTGATGGAAGCACCCACTTCCAAAACAATATGCAGACACCCATTTCATGGAGGAACCAACCACCAATAAGTTGCATGCACCCACCTACTTGGATGCCACTACTCCCTAATTAGCAAGCCACCACTTGTCCTGAAGGCGTTGACCTTCAAATGACTGTGGACCTTGTTTCATCAATTTTTACAATGTATCCACCTCTACTAAATACCAACATAAAACAATAATCTAAATACCTTTATGCAATATGAAACCTAGATTTGTCCACAAGCACATTCTCACTATCAACCCAAACAATGACATACATACATCAATATTTTTTCCACGTGTTAGGTTCCTATACCAATAGGTGTCATTTTTCATGGTTGGCATTGATAAGGCCTAATATGTTCAAACATTCGTTGGTTGCAAAGGTGTTATATATTCGAAGAAAAAAAAAAAAAATTAAATGAAAAGAGGGTGTGCCCTAAAAGAAAGATCAAAGGGAAAAAAGAATGAAATGGTTAAAAAAGAAAAGAAATAAACCCCAAAGAAAAGACCAGGAAAGTGTGCTAGTCCAAAATGCCACTACTATGCTATTGATCCAAAGAATCTCATGGTGCACAGTTGTTTCACTCTTGCCACAGTTGATGGATGTCCAAATAGCATAATCTTGGCAAAATTATGTTTAAATTTCTTGTCTTAGAGATAGAGAATGAAACCCGTCCAAACTATTCAATCTTGGCCGGTGATTAGCTAGGTAGAGAAACAAGGGTCTCAACAGCTAAATCTAAGCCCCTGGAAGAAATAAGAGCAGACTTAGATAGGATGGCAGCTAAAAGAAAAGAAGAAAGAAAGGGTTTGCTAGTTCAAATGAACCCAAGGAAAAAGGAAGAGAAAATGTTAGATATAATAGGCTGGGTAGGCAGTTTTGATGTTGCGGAAGCAGGTTTATGAGTAACTTTGTCTTGCAAAGGTGATTTATCTCATCACCATCAAATGATCAAATGATGCATTTCTAACTTCCCCTCATTCCACCCCCATCAATCACTCACTAACCTCCCCTCAAGAGATTGGGGTCTGCTCAAGACTCTCAAGTGCACTCCATTTCCATGAAAAGGTTTAAGTAAAATGACATTTTGCTTAAAACATAAAGCCACATTTCTTATGTAAAACATTTGTCTTCTCCTAAGCCCAAGCTATCGAACTTGACAACTAAAAGACCCTCTCATTTCCCTAAAAGTCTAAGTTGTTTACTTTTTGACTTAGTGCTTTGTTCAAATACATGTTTCATATTAACACACTAACCTTATTATATTAAAACCCTATATATCTTTCCCGATGCCCATTCTATGTAAATGCACATAAATCCCAAAAAATTTAAATATCTCACCCCAGGATTGATTACAAGCCATATGTTCATGATTTTAAAAGGGGATCCAAGGTTTATTTGAAACCCTGTGATAACCCTCCCCGCGCGCGAAAGAACTATGGGATTTGTTTAATCTCTGGTTAAATAAATAACTAAACTCCAAAACCCAAACCATGGAATAAACCCCAAACCTTTGAAAAATCATTAAAATAATGGTGGGTCCCTGCACCATAACCCTCCACTCGCTCCTCTCAGCGTCAACTGTTGGATTTGGGCTTTCCCATCCAATGGCCCACAACAATATCGGAACCCCTCCGATGGCCAATGATTAGCACCCAATGAAAGGCAACATTCCCACCGTACCACGGGACATGTGGCACCCGCCCAATGTCATCGCGACCCCTCCACCTGAAACAGCCTTTGTCCAAAAGCGGTGCAGGGAATACCATATACCGCCCCCGCTCAACCCCCGATGACATCACCTCCACATCATCACCCATGTCATCTGCCACCTCACCTCCATGTCGTCTGCCACATCACCCTTTGTACCCCGCTACATGACAAATCTTACATCATGCTGAAATCACCCCAAAAAAGTGCCAAAACCCACCAAAGTAAAATTTTGTTAAAAAACCGTGAAAACGTCATTTTCACTCATTTTCACCTGTTAGTCTCTGCACGAATATTACATGCAAAATATGATGAGGTCGATACCAAAGCTCTAGTCTGCCACCCGGCTCGCCTAATCCGACATCCCATTCGGCAAATTCGTCGTACAAACCTGCAATTACTCCAGTGCACCGTTAAAAAATAGGTATTTACTGTGGTCCTACTTCTAAACCTTGTTAATTTTGGTTTTCTCTGCAAAACTTGTCCAAATTTGGTTAAAATCACTGTATTGCCTTCACATAAGCGCACCAGAACCACTGTTTTTGCCCATTTTTACAACAGAAAAGAAAAACTCTGCAAAATTTCATTTTCCTCTGTAAATTCATTAAATGAGCTAAGTTCAAATCCGTTGTGGCCTGCAATTACCGAAGAAAATCCCCAAAGCTATTGTTTGCATACCTTTACTACAAAAGCACGACTTCCACAGTCAAAACAGAGTAAGCAAGCATGGAAGCCCCTGTGCCCGTGGCCCTCAATATTGCGCCCCTCAATGCACCACACAAGGAACCTTTAGTTGACAGGGATTTCCAGATTAATGACTTAATTGGTGACAAGCCTCGCCTCCAAGTATTTTGTGAAATTAGGAATAGCTACCGTAGAAATGCTGACGTTTATGGAATTTGGAAGTCCAACATGCCCATGTACTACCTCCCTTCGGTGAATGTATTCCCTGACCTCATCCACCAATGCCATGCCAATTATGAGCCCACTCAAAGAGCAATTATGGTCCCTTCTGGAACTGTCCTCTTTCATACCACCCTTGAATCCATCAATGAGATGCTGCACTTCAAGCCAACTCAACCTCTGACTCCTCTTTCCATGGGATTTTTTCTTGACCAAGGAGCCAAATTGCCTAGTTCAGAGATAACCAGATTAACTCAATTGTTCATGAAACTAGATTACCAGCACCGAGGCCCAAATCCCTATCTAGATATTTGGTTCATTGAAGCAGGAAAATTCATTATAGACATGACATCCTACATCTTGGGATTTAAAACCAGTGAGTATGTTGATGAGACTACCTTAGTTTTGTTGTCCATGTTTATTCTAGGACAACCCCCTACTGTCAAATATGATTATGCCACCTTCGTAGCTGATAAGATCCATGAGCAATTCATGAGCCTGGATAGAGAAAGAGTGTTTAAATACACATCATACATATATCATTTGTTGCTGCACAATCAACCAGATAGTTTTCAAATTCCCCTCAGAAAATTGGATCACAAATGAGAGCGAAGGTCTGTAATATTCTGGACCTCAGTCTTCCACCATGTTCATGACTCCCCTTATACTCGCTATGAGTTTATTGATTTGTTCATACATCCAGCCTCTTCTTTATTGATGAAAACTCCCCCTGCTAGACTCTCTGGTGAAATGCAGAAAATTCTGCAGCTTCCAAAAGCTACAGCATAGGTGACTGGTACTTTTACTAGAATCACGCTGAAATCCAAATATATGGCTATGAACTATGCCCCTACAAGCTACCCAAATTTGTGCCTATGAGGTTGTTTGCACTGGAGTACTTCAGGCAGTGTATCCATGCAAACATAACCCACTTCTGCAGTACTAAGAAGAAGGCACAACTCAAATTAAGAAATCAACTGGGCCCATTTGTCTTCAATAAAAGGGAAGCCTGGGAAGAGGATGATAAGATTTTAGGGGAGCAACTTAAGCTGAAACAAAGTTTTATTGGGCACCATATGACCCCCGTCATTTTATAAGTTATATAAGAGTCAAAAACAACCTATCGCCATACGTTCATCACAATATCCTTGAGATTCAACATTATGCTAATAAACGAGAATGGATAGAAGGCACATTAGTTGAAGAAATCACTGAGGAAGAAAAATTGGAAAAATCCATGAAAGAGCTTGAAAAACCACTTGACCTGGACTCTTTTGGATAGGTATCTTTCAAGCTACCTCAGCACACAGGAGGTGATACATCATTTGCCGAGACTTCTCAGCAGTCCACACAAAAAGCCAACACCAGGTCAGCAAAGGGCAAGGAGGTAATAGACCCAGAACAAGAGACAACCACAGACCAGCCAGCTATATCAAAGGAACAAGGCCAAGTGCAAGGTCCTTCAACATAGACAAAGGCACTGGAAGTCCTTGCACTACAAACTCCTCTAAACGATGAAAAAGGCAAGAAAAGAGATAGAGAAGAAGGTACACCTGTCAATGGACCAGCAGAACAGCCAGGCGAAAAGAGGCAAAGGTTAAATCCTTACTCTAAAGAGGAACTCTTGGAAGAAACAACAGGCAGCCTAAGGGGTGAAGGAATGACTAGACAGCAAACTTCTCCAATTATGGGCACATCAGTTAGCTCATACCAGCAAGAGCTAGAGAGGTAGCACAGTGTGGAAATTTCATCCACCAGGCCTCAAAGCAAGCAATAAAGCAAGCAAGGTTCGGATATTAAGAGAACATTCTCCGAGATAAAGGCTAAGAATGAGCCAATAAGAATCCAACTTTATAATCAATTGCTGAAAATGGCCCCCACTAATCAACAAAGGTTAATGTCAGCATATGATATTCAAGAGGGAAAAATGACCCTTAGTCACTTTAAGCCTAAAATTCAACAACCACAATCAGTTGTTGATTATATCAGGACCAATCTGGAAGTTCTCGCCAAAGACATCCATCCAATGGACCAGATTGAATTACATAAGCAAACCAGAGAAATGGTGTACTCCACCTTGGCAGACAAGGCATTATTAGCTCACAAATTGCATAATTCATTGCACAACACCTCTGCCCAATTAGAGTTGGAAAAGGCTTCTTCATTAGCCAAGGATAACAGGATCAAATCCTTGGAAGAAATTATCATTAAGCTGGGACATGATCCCAAGGATGCCAAGGGCATAAAGGCATTGATAAAAAAGAAGGAAGAAGACATTGCAGCCCTCAAAAAGCAATTAAAGCTATCGATTACAATGCATCCACAAACCACAAAGGTTGTGCAGCAAAAAGAAGAGGAAGACATAATGGATTTGCTAATGAAAATGAATCAAAGACTAAATGAGATAGAGCAGGAATTGGAGAAGGCATTACAAGAAAAGCAGGGAGTGTCGACCTCCCAGCCATCTCAAACAGTTACAACTTCTCCTCCTACAGCCACAACAGCAGTCCCTCCCACTATCCCAGCACCAACAGCACCAACAGCAGAAGGTAGCAACACTACTATGATCACTGAGGAATTGATAAAGGAAATGAAAGAGTTAGAACTCCAAGTGTCATAGCTAAAAGAGGCCAAAGAGAAATTGGCTAAACTAGAAGTGAGTTATGATAAATAAAAAATGACAGTGGCAAAAAGAACAAGAGAGGTAAAAGCATTGGAAAACAAGGTAAGATCCTTAGAAAAGGATCTTTCTCTTCACAAACATCTAGCAGAAATCAAGAAGATCTTGTCGGCTAATATTGGGCAATCCATCACTGATCAATGGAGATCAATACAGAAAATCCATGAGAAAAATGACTTGATAGTACTAGCCCAGGTAGAGATTCAAAAGGCCAGGAATTTACTGGGACATATGCCTAAACAGGCCAACAGGTTAGTACATTTCTTAAGTACTCACACCAGTGAAGAACTAGCAGGACTGGATATCAGGGACAGGATAGGCACCATTTTGACAATTAAAAAAGTGTTGACCATGAGGAATTTCATACAAAATCTAGAGAGAACGTGCCAGGAGATGCAAACAGAAATAAATGCTTTTACAGAGAGGTTTGCAATTTTGCAGGAAAAGGGTTTGCCCAGTTTATTAACCAATGATCATAAACTGATGACACATGCAAACTATGCTCACAAGGTGAATACATATGTGGCAAATCAAATCACAGCCTCATCAAGCACTTTAGAAGAAAGAGCACTCCCATCAGGACAGAGCCTGTACGACAGCTTGCAAAATCTGTTTTATATTGAACATGAAATAAAACATCTTTTCATAGTCCAGCCCAGTTTCTTCAGGTATACGGAAGCTAATGAAACGTTAAGGAAATCGCAAAGACACCAATTTCCAGGGGACCAATGGTGGAAAAGCATGTTGGAGATTCTATAAATATGTTTTTCATTTCTCTTGTCATCTTTATCTTGGCAAAATTCAAATGCCCATATCACACGCCATAAAGAAGAAAACAACAGGGAACGAGAATCAAGTTGGAGCAACAATGTATTAAAGACAGTCCAGATACAGCCAAGGAAGCCGGGATAGTAGCGCAAGGATATCAATAGAAGACAGCTACCAGTCGACTCAATGAGCTTGAAAGTCAACATATCTGACCAACTGAAGCAGCCAACACAACAGCAATTACTTCTTCATTTATTTCTCCCTGCGTTCAAGATCATTTATTTCTCTCCTTGAGTTGATAGAATGAGTTATTGATTAGATATTATCTCATTCAAATATTTTGTAAACACTTTTTGTATAAATACCTCCCCAAGCAAACTATTCGGGGTTGGTTGTGATAATTTCTTAAGACTGCGTTGTAACTATGAAGATTTGTTGAATACATAAAGGCTGTTGGAGTTCATTGTTGGTGACTCTCTGAAAGTGGAATTGATGCTCTGGGCCCTGCTACAGAATTCTTGAGTCATGTTATGGATCAATAAGTTTCTCCTCACCTGTGTTTTACTGTTTATGTGTTTATATACATCATATATGTTTCATGATCTTAATAATAGAGAAAAAGAATAACCCATAAATTATTTTTTTACACTCTGTGTTCAATCTTTATTATTATTAATGTTTTCCTCAGGATCAACATAAATAGGAATTCTTAACTGCTCCTGTTTCCTTGGTTCTTACATATTGATTTAATGCTAAGAAATTCTTAATTGCTTCCTGGTCATAATCATTCACTTTCTTTCTGTATGCATGTTGAAGGATTCTTAACTTCCCTCCAACCACATAATCCATCCCATCTAATTCAGCTTATGAATTGTTCCATGACTAATTACCCTGCTTTGTAGTACCTCCTTCTATCAAAGAGACCATATCCAGTGGTGCAACCTCCTAGACTCCATTATCCCAATGGACTGAAGTTCTCAAATTTATAGCCTTGTTCTACAGAACACCACCATCCAAAACTCAAAACTAAACCCTTGTACTTCATAACTAGCCTAATATAATCTAAAAACAATGCTAAACTTTAAAGAGAGAGCCCTCTCTGGATGCAGATTGGCTAGAATCTGTGTCTAAAAGATTGGTCTGTGGTTACCTCGGCCATATTCCCTCCTTAGAATTTTCCTGGGGAACAACCTGAGTGATAACACCATGCACACACATATTTTCACCAACAATTTACATAACACTCAAATTAGCAACATCTCTCATCCAAAAACATACTATAAATAACACATTATGCAATGTTATGTAATTAACACTCAGTAGTATATGATCAACCTTACTCAACCTACAATGATGAAAATACAAGGATTATATAAGAAATACATTTGTAATGGATATTACATGGCATATACAACAAAGATATAAAAATAGCATACAACCAAAATTTTCTTACTCAAAAATGCACAATACCCATGACAAAACCACCAACATCAATGTAACTAACAACAACACATACTTGCAACAATATAATGCAACAACTTCAAGAGAATTATCCCTTCCAATCATACCACTGGTAAAAATACATTATAAACTCTAGGAAACTCTATCCATTGTAACATGGCCAACACTTTGTCCTTAAGTCATCTACTCCAAATAACAATTTCATACTTAGATCAGATACAAAGAATGGTCATCAACCATATTCCATACGCATGTTGTCACTTGATCTAATTACTATGGTATTTCTATACGTGTACACACTCAACCTCAAATCACACTTCCTCCAACACTCGATACATAGATTGCCTCAAACACATATTCCTTAGAGGATACCCATCACATTGCAGAACCAATTACAAACAAATTACATCACTTAGATTGCATTCATTAAGTCTTGTACCAAAACAAGGATACATAATGGAGATATCATTGTGCTGATCAAATCATTGATTATGCACATTGAATTAGGAGTTTTGGCTTGAGTATAAAAACACATTTTGCGCTTGATTACCTATAGTCAAACTAGATCTAGAACCACACCATTCATGAAAACAAACCCATTGACTCTATCCAAGTAATTATGTGATTCAAACCTCATGAACCACACATGGAGAATGATCCCAAATAATTTATAACAATATTGCTCTCTTGAGATATCAAAGTGCTTGCTCTGCTTTGCATCTTTTTCACTATTGTGTCCATCAATTAGTCAATATGATTCATATACCTTCCATCACTCCAATGCACAAGTAATTACACACTTGTTACTTTATCATACAAAAGATATTTCTCGAATCAGACTAATCAACCTCAGGCCATATCTCATTCCTTATTCATATCTCAGACCACATATTACAATAGTGCTCAAATAGGACTAGGTACAATGACTAGATCACAACAAGTTCCAATTACTAAATCAAATCAAATCAGGTGTAATAAACAAATGAACGTCATGGACAAAAAATAGATCGATTTAATTGTATGTATTCCAATGTAGGGATTTGAAGTGATTTGGTTTCTCTTTCATATTCCATGCCCATTAATTCCAAATTATTCTCAAAAACATTGTCCTTCACATAGAGATGGAATCAACATTTGCATAAACATGCCTTCAAAATTAAAAATTAAAAATTCATCCTCTAATGTAAATTTTTAAGCTATGGTCATATCAAATTTTCCACTGGAATATAGAAATATGGTTTAGGGAAAGATGAATATGCTCACATAAAATAGGACACCATGTTTAGATAAAAATTGGATTACTTCTTGAAAGGTGTTAGAGCATAAGCACATGTGGTATCTCAATGCACCATAAGAACCATCCATGTACCTATGGGAAACTTAGCTTCAGCCATGTACCCATGTGAAAAAAAAAATTACATTAAGTGCATATGAACCATGATCCATAACTTGTGTGGTATGGAAGGGGGAAAAGACCTAGGGTTGAAGAGTTTCTGAACAAAATCCCTAAGGATATCAGCATGGCAATATTCACAAGAGGGTGAGGTCTCACCCGAGGTATGCGATGGGATTGTAGAATCTATGTAGGTTATGCAGGGAATGATGGATACAAGAAGTTATATGGGCCTACAGAGATCCAACTCAACTCATTGTAGAGATCCTATGTTGTAGACATTCCCAGGACTTACACATGCATATTCTAGAACCTTTAATCATGTAATCCTATACTTAATGATTCTATATGTATTACTAGTTAGGAGGATCCTATAAAATACAAGGAGCACATCCTTCGATAGACATTCAACTTTTATGCATAAAATAACAATTATAGGTGACATAAAAATTTTGAATCCCTTCTTTATACATTAATGTAATCATATACAACAACCAACAGAGACATAATATCAAGAACACAATCTAGAATTAACTCTCACTAATGATAATGATCATTAAAATCAACATTACACACATATGAGACCACAAACTCCCATTGAACCTTTATATTCGTATCAATCAAGAACAAAAAGTTAGGCACAATATACAAGCTGAGAGTAAACCTTGCAAAACTCATGCTCAATTAATACTTCTGGCCAATATCATAAGATTCAGTCCCATACAATATTTTATACAAAACATTATCTCAGAATTATTCATATCATTCTTAACGTATTTAAAATATACAAATTAGGGCAGGCTATACTCGAACAAAATTAATCTTGAAAACAAGACAACAACATGGAGTTTCCATCAAGCATGACAACTATAGTTGAAGACAGACTTTGGAACCATTGATTTATAGAAATATCCCTTGTTATATTGGAGGTTTCTTGGATTTCAAACTAGGAATCATTTTCTAACTTAATTTTCCAACTCACCCCCTATGCCATTCTCACACATTCCCCACTCAACTGTCCATCAACCCATTCCAGTCTAAATATTCCACCTCCTCCCTTGTCTAACTACCCTAAAGCACTGGAAGATAATATGTTGGGCGTAATACAAAATGGTTACTATGTATTCTTCCATTGAGAATTCTTTTGTCGAGCCTCTGTTTTGTATGTTAATCAAAGACCTATTTAACCACCATGTGGTATTCTACTTGAGGTGTATCCTGTTTCTTGCTTAATGTTCTCCTTCATAAAATTAAAAAAAAAAAATTATGCTACTTCCTTTTCAAAATGCCTCCTCTGATCCTCTACAACCCAACCAACTTCCATTATGAAGAACACGTCCTAAAATTGAATCATCCCTTATACATCACCTTGAATAAGTATAAGAATGTTGCATAATGTCATTAGTAAAATTAACCATGTAATATGTTGTTGATTTTGGAAATCTGTCAACCATGGGGTCTCCCCGATGTGAAGTCCCAATTAGACCTCACATTGTTTGGTGTGGGAGCATTATCAGGAATATCAGCCCGATTTTCATATATCTCAATGATATGCCTTGGCTCTAACTATCAGCATGAGAGAGGGATGCAATGGTGTCTTCGAAAAAAAAATAAGGTGTGTTTGGTGAGTGTTCAGTTGTAAACGTGTCGAGGTTCTTCTACTACAAAGAGGGGAGAAAAGTGAGCCTCTAAGTGAGAGGTAGTAGCACCACCCAAGAGGAGACACAAATCAACTAGAAGGATTGGTCTAACATCCAGCGAAATAATCCACAGAGGATATGGTGGTCATTACAACCAACAAATGAAGAAATATATCTCTAATATCCTGCAAAATAGTCGACAAGGATGGATGGAAATAACAATCATTACAATGCATTCTCAATAAGAATATTAAAATAGCTGAAATAGTTCAACAATCTTAGCACATGTGAAAGAAAACATGAAATACAAAGAACTGCAAAATAGTCTTACAAACATTCATAATCCATGCATGAAGAACATCCTAGCTTTGAAGGATTTTGTTATTAAATAAAACTTCAAAGACACATGTTTACAATGTACATCACTATATCTAGTAGTGGAACATTGGAGCCACTCTTTTCTCCTCAAAGAACTAGCTTATCTCTCTAATGCCTTACGGGAGGAGTCAAGGTGAAAAGTCCTTTGATCATACAATGAGGGATTATATATAACCAATGGTGACTTTTTGACTACCCTCATGACTATTTGAATTTCTATGACTTTTCAAATCACATGACTCTTTACATTCCATGTGTGTCGTTTGGACTTCCACTTTACAACACATTTTGAATACAATATACATGATCTGCAATAGTGATGTGGTATATGAACACTCATGACACGACATGACATGAAACTGCTCACATGGAATGCTTGATGATATTGCAATGTCAAGTCACTGTTTCTACTAAGGACTAGATGTCTTCTTGAAGATGCTTTCTCTTCACCTCTGCATGGCTTGGTGATGTGGAATCTTCATTGATTTCCAATATTAGATAGTGGCTGCAAACTAGCGTCCCTTCGCTTTCTCCTTATTGGTCAACTTGTAAGTTTGTCTACAAGATATTCTTTAAGCATGATTCCCTCCTTATCCTTATCCATCATCTTTCCATGACATTATAAGGTACATGTTCCTACAATTCACTCATGACGAGATGACATCAATCCGAAAAACCCGTAGTCTAAGATGATGTATTCTGATGCACCAACTGAGCCTGGAATAAGTGACAGGATGGGAAGAAGGAGCTAGTGACTACACAATGCACAGTTCTAGAAGTTAGAGGAATATCTTGAGCTCTCAGACTATCTAGTGTGCAACTCAGGTAGGTTTTAGGGACAAGACTGTGCATTTTCCAGAGCCTGTGGGGACATGATGAAGGAATGGACACTGGGAGAGTCAAATGTGTAGGTCTGAGAGTCAAGGGAGGTTTTTATACTATTCATATAAACATTTCAAGGACTCATGGGATGAGCTTGAAGCTTGAGGATGTGAAGTGCATAGTTTAAGTTGGTTTGGGGACATGACTGCGCAATTCTGGAGGTTAAGGTTAGGGCTTGGACACAAAAACTATGTAGTGCAGCAGTCCTAGGTGGCAGGAACTACCTATTGTATAGTTTCAAGTAGCAAGGTCACATCTAGAGGGTTGAGATAACATAGTGTGCAGCTCAGGAGAGGCTCGGTGAGGCTAGATTACTCGGTTAGGAAGTTTTCCCAAAAATGGCTAAGTGTGGGATCGGTGAGATAGGTGATGAACTATGATGAAATTTCATTGTGATCACACACTTTGAATAATTTTATGACACAACAACATAAATCATCCTAACACATAAAAAATCACTTCCCTTCGTGAAACAACTTTACGACCAGGCACGACAAGTGCAACACTTAAGATAAACTTTGGGACGACCGTGGCAGCACTTGTACGATAGTGCTCAAAACTTTGTGAATGAGTGCAACATATGTTTACATAGTTAAAAAAACTTATATACAGAAAGGAAGACCTTTGAAACCATCAGAATAAGCTTACACACATTACACGACACCCAAACAAGCCAAAAGACGATAATTTACCTAACATGGAAAAGGGAACAAAAAAATACAAGAAAGCTCATGAAATAAGATCTAAGGTTTGCAACAACAATGTTTAAGACCAAGGAAGGCTTCGAAATTGAGTGAAGCTAAAATTTTGGAGGTTGTTGAAGCAGTTACAACACTTGGCAATAGACTGATTGAACTCCAACTTCTCTATCTTAGTTAACTTCTTTTGTGCAAGGCCTCGATTCTTCAGGGAGTATTGATTCATCATGTAGATTACTTTTGCCTTCCAACCTACCCCACGAATAGACACGATCCCACTCATACCTTCTAAGTTGAACACAACATAAGATTGAGGAATATTACATTGTTCCAAATTGGGAAGACTAGTTTAGGTCACAAGCTTAATATTTTCAGAGTATAATTTTTCATCTTTGGTCTTGCTCTGCTACCAGCAGGCCTGGGCAGTACCCCAGTCAAGTCACGCAGTAACACAAACATTTCTTCGCTGCCAGCGAGACTAGACAATACCCTGGTGAAGTTGTTTTCTTCACCTCTCTGCATAAGAGGCATTTCTCTTCTTTTGCCTTTATTTATTTATAACTTTAAAGATAATTGTGCATTGACACTTATTTATTTTGGGGCGGAAGATGGATCCCAACTTATTGAGAGCAGAAGATTTTTTTCCTTCAAAAAAAACATATAGAGACCTATGATTAAGGTTTTCTTGTTTATCTTTTTTCCCTTCTCTACTTCTACTATTAATATAATCATGAAGACACCAAAACATAAAGATTGAGTATAGGCACGAGGTTTTTGGAATAGACATGGGTTCATGGATGGACCAAAACTCTCCTTACAAATGGATCATATTTTTCATTGGAAATTCATCGAACAAAAGATATAACTAACACAAGGAAGACACTTTGGAGGTTAGCCAAATGTTGAAATGTCACAAGACTCTTTATACTTCATCCACACACGTACTAAGAAGCCAAAACAGGACCAGGAACAACAGTTATTCACATGATGAAAAAAAAGGAGACAAACGATAATAAAGAATTAAAATAAACAAAACGAAAGGAAAGGCAACACAAAATAAGGAAAGAAAACTAGAAGACAAGAAAAATAAGCTAAACCAAAGCACAATGTGATAGAAAAGTAAGAAAAGAAAAGAGAGACTAAAGAGAACAACACAGGATGAGTGCAAGATAAGGAAAACTAGGATGTAACTAATCCTACTCCTAACCTAAAAACTAGAAGGTCAGGGTCACATATAATTGAATTTCTAATGTAGCCACCATAATCATTCCTAACCTGCAATCACAAAGATGTGATCGATTAAAATTCATATAAAGAAATCTGCAAGAGAAAATATGAGAGCTTGAATAATTTGCACAAAAATTCGAAGGTCTTGCCCGTGGGTAGTGTTAGCACCTAAATCTGCCTTAGGCTGAAGGAACGCAAAATTTAGGGTAACCACAAACCTCGCTCAGTCTGGTAGCTAGCTGTACCAGAACAGGAGAGGGCTCTCTCCGGATCACACTCAGTAAATAAATAAACGATATGATCTGAGATGACTTACAATGAATATTGATTTTAGGCTAGGTAAATAAATATGGAAACAAGAGGCAATTTTTGATAAATGACTGAGTTTCTGGATGTATGGGACCAACGAACAGTATGAGCGGAGAATTTAACATAAAGGCACAGATTACTTCGTGAGGCAAGATAGGCGGAAAGTCTAGAAACTAAATTTGAAATAATGTGAAATGGAAATATTGTTTAGGAGGGTGGAAAGGGCATAAATACATGAATCCTTTTCAACAGAAGAAGAACACAGAACGTGAAACTTTCCCACAGGCAGAGCAATAAACATGAATTATACCTTATCTTACTTAGAAACTTTCACTGGAAACGAATATGAATGAACTGTGAAAGATAACAAAATACATATGAAACAGAAAGAGAATACATTTGCTACAGTCACACCACATGAATCTCATGAAACAGAGCCGCTGCATTTCATTAATTCTCTGTCGAAATATACAATGAGTAACTGAGTTTCTCTCCCACAGTCTCCCAGAAATTACAACCCACCCTTTGCAAATGGTTTTGCATACAATAAATAGACTTTTCCATTGGGAAATGGAATGACCCAAAGTTGGGGAGTTTTTCAAATCATTACAAACTGGAAATGGAAAGCCAACCATTAGTGACAGGTGCAGCATTACAAAAATGACAAACTGTTTGGGTGACTGCTCACCTTCCTTTTCCACTTGGATAGAAGCCAATCTTTAGTGAAAATACTTTTTAAACTTTGCCTTAGCTGCCGAGAAAAATGTAGTGTAAATGAGCGGGCCCACTTGGAGAAAATCGCGAATCAAAATGTCGTGGAGCAGAAGTGATTTTGGCCTTTGGGTCTCTGTGCGCCGCACCCAAAACTATATGCGTTGGGCCACTTTGGAGGTGATTTTGAGGTACTTTCTGAAGTCAACACTGTGCCCAAGTGTGCTTGTTAGAAAGCCCTGCCTGTCTGCTTTCCAACCCAAGTGGAATTTCTGAATGTCGTGCTCATTTACCCCTCCAAAACTTCAATCTCCCAAGACTGCTTCCTGTGTGTCAAAATAGGGGCAGAGAGGTCATTTTTTGAGTGTTTTTTACCTCCTGGGGACTCAAAACTTGCCCAAACTTCTTGGCCATGCACCAATAGTCATGATTTTTCATGCTGAATACAAAAATGTAAACCTTTCATGATTTGGAGCTCCCTATCATAAGCGTCGCGCCAATGGCACGACACACATACATAAAAACCCTGTTTGTGCACAAAAATTTGTCAAATGACCAAAATTGCCCCAAATTTTTTGAAATTTGGGTTGGAGATCCTCTATGAAGTGCTATGCTGGGCCAAAGAGGCTTCAGCCAAGATTCAGAGCTGATCTTGGTCTTTTTTACTCTTTTTTCTTTTTGTCGCTCTCCTCAATTTCGCCTTCAAATTTCTTATCCAAGCCTTTGAACTCATGTTCCGTGCCCTGTAGTGATCAACCATCCGCCTCAAAATGTTTTGTCCTTGTCGGATTTCTCTAGCAGTCTCTCAAGGTTGATGTTGATCCACTTGAGTCAAGACTCTTGGTCATTGTTAACCTCTTGCTCTAATGGAGTGAGCTCAATCCTCCTATGTTGGGCAGATTCGCGATTCTCGCGGATGTTTTGCAACTCCATGATCTCCTGCTGGTCTTCGAGCTGATTATTCCTCTACTCCAAGTACCTGATAATCCACTTAGCCCTCTCCAAATTGAGAGACAAGGCTTGGATCTCTGTTTGCTGCTCCTGGATGGTGCTTCTAAGTTTGCCACTCTCCACATCTGTATCATCATCATGAATGAGGATGAAGTATGCCTCTCATTCACCTGATGGCCCATCGTCATGCATGGGCCCCTTGCCCCTGTCCTGTACCTGTGTTTCCGATGTTAGAAGCGAGGCCCCTTCCACCCCAGGTGGAGATAACACTCGCTTTGTTGCTGGGAACAAATGTCTATTGCCTCTCTGATATGTGATGTATACCGGCATAGTAGCGGCCTCATGGTGCTCATACTGATGAGAAGGACCACCTATCTCATGTTCAACCTCTGATAATACCTGTGAAGTGCTGAAGAGGTCACGGGAGATGAAATCATCCCAACTAATGCCCTGTAATCCCAGCTGATGAACCACCAAAATCTTAATAAGAGAAAAATGATAAACACTATTAAGTTGCTGCTGAGGGGTTTTGTGTTGCATGAAGGTGTTCATCCTCTCTATGTTCCTGTAAATGAAATATGGGATGTTCATCATCCGCACCCTGGTAAAATGCATGAGCAACCTGATGTGATAAGCATATAAACGAGAGAACCTCCCCTCACAGCTGAAATATTTCATGATCAACTTCATTAGTGGAGCATATTCATCTTTCAGATATCGGAATGAAAAGACTCTTTTGAGCTGCCTCAAGAAAGCAGGCTTAATGTATGGCTCATAATGCTGCCGATCAACCTTCTGTTTCTTGTGCCATGGTTCTCCAACATTCCGTATGACGGTTGCTGATGAGACAGTTTCAGGTGTCAGTGTGAAGGTGACACCGACTAAGATAGCGTGATCTCCATGTAAGTGAAGCACAAAGACGGGCGAACTCATGATGAACTTGAACACTAGCCGCCTTTTGACAAAACTCAAAACATGACAGATGCTGGAAACATGACATAGCAAGACGGCAAGCCTGCAATTCTGTAAGGGTGGTTGGTTCATCCCTAACATGTCTGCCACTTTTATGATGTCTCTGGGGAGCCTGTTCTTCCGAGGATGAGTCACTTCGGGTTTCCATTTCATACTCTAATGAATACTCAGATGCCATGACTGCTGTATATGAACTATTCTTGGACTTCCCTTTGATGATGTATGAAGCTCTGTGTTATTATGAACTCTGCCACCAAGGGGAACAATGCAAAAGGGACTATTAGGAAGGGGAATAATATGAAGGGATTAGGGATTATGGGGAGAAATTTTGTTTAGGGACATGTAGGAGGGTTTGGGGATTTTATATGGTAGGATTTTGGGTTTTACATTTGACAAATGAGTGGAGGGGATAGGGAATAGGGGTTTAGTAACGTTTTAGGGTAGGGAAATATGGGAAAAATGGAATAGGGGGGAAGGGAACGATGGAAAGAAGGGAAAGGTGAAAGGGAGGAGGAACCTTGGCATAAACACAAAAAATTTGCAACCCTAAGAGCAATGGTTTTGATGACTTCAAGTGGTAGGGTTTAAGAGTTTTTTATTGCAACTATAAACAGCCATAAACCATCATCATATTAACAAAATTGGATGAGCAACCGAGATGTCGACCTTACCTGGAAATTTCAAGGGTTTCAAAGGCGATTTGTTGCAATTTGGAGCAAAACCGGGCCTTTATGGGTGTGGGCCGCACAACATAACCAATGTGTCATGCCCATGTTATTTTAACATTGTGTGGTCGCGCCCAATGCGTCGCGCTCCCTCTGTGCACCACGCCCCTCTGCCCATGCGCCATGCCTATCAAAACACCTCCAACCTCACTCAAAACGCGCGCTAGCTCTCACACTCACTTTGAAATGCTTCTCTCTAACCTTGGTGTGCAAAATGACATTGTTTCTTGTGGAAATTATATATAAAGACATTGGAGTCATGGTTTTGATTTTTGTTTCTTCAAAACCGACTTTGATAATGTTTTGTCTTGGCACTTTTTCCCTAATTTAATTCAACTCTGTATTTCACTTTTCCCTTTTGAATTTTTAGCTAAAATGGTGAAATTTTGGCACTTTTTTGCAGGGGTTGTTGACTTGGCCTTTGGCCAAGGAAACCATGACTGCGCTTGAAGAGATCAACCAAAAACGTTTTTGAAAATTATCACAAATGACACATTGTTTGACTTTCCTTCAAAACAGAGTTTTGAAGAACAATCGTAATCTGTCAACATGACGATGAAAATATTTAAATCACAACTTTGTAAGGGCCTCCCTCTGGCCTGCATGGCTTTATTGGACATGGTTGAAGACCAAATTAACTAATCCCTAGACCTAATGACTGAAATGACTCTCATCCATTAAAATATCAAACATTGACTGTCATGGGCTTTAATAAACATTGATGAAAAGACCTAGGCCAGCAGGTGCCAGACATGAGGGGTAAGGGGATAATGACTGACAAGACCCTCCCGTCAGATTTTGGCATGCCCCTAGCGAAATGCAGCTGAGTGGATGGAGCGAGACACATAAAAATGAAATGCAGAAAGAGTTTTGATCTCTTACAGAGGACTGACAAGACTGACTCTAACAAGTAGAAAGGTGTGTCACAACCACTACTTTCATCCAATTCACACTCTTACCTCTTAGATGGAAATCATAATCAGATAAACCTCGAAGATTCTTGTGAACGCACCTTCTTCAATGTCATCCTTCTCATCAAGCATGAGAAAAGGTTGAAACCTATTTATTGCACTGGAGCTTTCCAAGTAAGATTTCTCCAACCATTCAATGATTAGATCATAAAATTCACGATGATCCTCTTGAAAACCCTGAAATATTTGAAAAGATGAATTTTCATTTACAGGTGTTACACAGTAAAATGTCACTGCCATCATGCCAGTCTCCCCACTGTGTTGTGAAACCACATTCACCTATACTCATGCTCCTCAAAATGGCTAAAAAACCCTCTTTGCCTAAGTTAAATGAATCATCGCGTCTGTTCATTTAATAACCACGCTGACAGGCGGGGGCTAGTGTTACTGTTGCGCTGCCAGCGCGGAAGCACACGTCTTTTCCGCGCTGGTCCCATTTTACAGATAGCGCACCCTCCGTTTGTCCTGTTGAGCGCTGACTGGACCTCCTCTGTAGTTGATCTGCGATGCCAGCGCGCCAGCTCAGTGTCCCACCCGCGCTGATCCTGTTTGGGCGAATTTGTTCTAACAACCAACCTTCCAGATCCCTCCAGACTTGGTTGTTAGCATTGTTGAGGTCGCCATCCTTTCTCTGGCATGTCTGTTCGACTGACCATCCACTTATCTTGTGGGAAAGCTCATCCTTTACCTATTCATGGAGACTCCTTCTCCTTTATAAGCCTCCTCCATTGCCCATGAACAGCTAGTTTGGAACATATAGACTTTGATTGAGGAATTCTTAGTGCATTAGAGCTGCTCTTTGTAGGCATTTGGTGTGTTGTGTGAGGATTGCTTTGAGCTTGAGGAAGGTCATGAGCTTGTTGCCTTGTATGTGAGAGAGAGACCTCTTTGACTTGGGAGATCTGCTTCAAAGGTGAA
>APFE030465283.1:33135-56784 GCA_000404065.3 Pinus taeda | reverse complement strand
ATCGATTATTGGTGATTAAGCTTCGTTTGTCCATTTTCACACAATTTATCAAAATCCTTTTATTCTTTAGACTTATAATGCAGAAAAGGTTAGGAAACTTATTAGAAAACCGCTAGATTACTATTCAAAAAGCATACCTTTCAAGCGCTCCACAACAGGGTTGCGGAATACAGTGAAGCAACATGATTCCATCATGGTCATGGTGGACAGGTTAACAAAGGTTGCACACTTTGTTTCAGTGAAGTCTATGTTCTTAGGTAGTGATGTGGCACATGTATTCATCAGAGATGTGGTTAGACTACATGGTGTCTCGAAGAAGATTGTGTCTAACAAGGATGTGAAGTTCACATCCAAGTTTTGGAAGGAGTTATTTGCAGGTTTGGGCATAGAGTTGGCTTGCAACACAACTTATCTTTCGTAGATGGATGGATAGACAGAGAGGGTCAACAAGATTTTACAGGACATATTGAGGATGTATGTGATGCATCAACAACGAAAGTGGGAAGAGTATCTTCCTTTGGCCGATTTTGCATACAACAACGGTTATCATGAGTCATTGAGGATGAGTCCTTTTGAGGCATTATATGGGCGGAGTTGTAACACTCCCAATAGTTGGAGTGATCCGGTTAGTAGAGTATTGATTGGACCAGATATGTTAAGAGACATGGAACAGGAGATGCATGTGATCAAGAAGAATCTCAAGGCAACATAGGATAGGCAGAAGAGTTATGCAGGCAGGAACATGTTGTTCAAGGAGTTCTAGGTTAGGGAACATGTGTACTTGCACATCAAACCAAAGAAGAGATCCCTGCAGATTGGATCATCTGCCAAGATGGCACCACATTTTTGTGGACCCTCCATTATCATATCGACTTGCAGTGCCTCCGACAATGAAATTCCATGGTGTTTCCATGTATCTCTTCTTAAGAAGTATGTTGAGGATGTTGATCATGTGATTGACTGGTCTATATTGTAGGTGAAATCAGATGGAGAATTCCAGCCAGAGCCTCAATGTATATTGCAGAAAAGGGTGCTCATGCTTCGGAGCTCAGTAATAGAGCAAGTTAAAGTACAATGGAATCACTTTGGGCCTGATGAAGCTACATGGGAGATGGAAGATCAAATGCGGGTTATGTATCCTTCCTTGTTTGTCGGTTGAGGTAAAGCAACTTGACATGGTGCTTTGGTATTTCCTTATGGTGGTTTGGTATTTTCTTATGGTGGTTTAGTATTTGCTTATGATGGCTTGGTATACGGTTCATGGTGGTTTAGTATTTGCTTATGTTGGTTTAGTATATGCTTTATGGTGATTGATATTTGCTTTATGATAGTTGATATATGCTATATGATGTTTTTATATATGCCTTGATATGGTGTTAGTGTATGTTTGATATATGTTTTGGTATATGAATTGGCATATGTTTTGGTATCTATATTTTAATGAGGTTGCTATATGTACACCCGTGTATGGATGTAAATATCGTAATGAGCTGTGTTATAAAGCTCCACTATGTGGTATGAGTGTCATGTTATTATGTTATCATGTGGTTATGTTATCATGATGCTATCATGTTATATAAGTTGGCACTCAACAGTATGATCATTGTGAATACCATAATGTGTTGTGATATAAAACTCTACTATGATGTATGTTGTCATGTTGTCATGATGTTCTTTTCTCTTGAGTAGATCTTTCATTTTAAATACTACATCGAGTTATGTTTCAAAGATACATGAGCAATATGTCTTCTTTCAACAAGTTTCTGAGGTATATATTTGATTGAACACCGAAGACGATGTCCCCCAAGGAAGAGGGTTCTACAACAACCCTGGTGAAAATTCCATGTAATAAATGTTAAAAAAAATAACCATAGATGACTGAGACACTTATTCCAAGTTGAATGTTGGGAAAGACATCCTAAGGGGTGTTCATTTGGTTGTTTATGGCTAAGGAAATTGGCAAAGGCATTAAAAGGAAAAAAGGCAGTTTTTTTCACATTTATTTATGAAAATAATGGAAATTAGGAGAAAAAGGAGGTGAAAGGTCACAAGTTGCATGTGAGGAGGAAAATGAAGGAATGGAAAATGAAGAAAATCGAGGCCTCATTCATAAAAATTCTTCTGAGGATTAGTTGGTAACCTTTTGTCAATTCAGTGTTGAAGCTCTCTCTCATACTCTTGGATACTTTGAGATTTCTTGGAGAACTCTTGGAGGGTGTGGAATACTTGGATTTCTTAGAGCAAGAAGGCAAAGGGAGATCATGAAAGCGCAAGAAGGAATTGACATCAACAACTAAATTAGATTTTCTTGCAGGTATCGAGTTGCATGCATGATTTCTTCACCAATTTTGGCATGCATGGCATATGCATGTGGATTCTTGGTTGTGATCTGTCATTGGCATGGAGGATTTTCTGGATCGACAGTCTATTGCCTAGCCTTTCCATTTCTTGGATAGCCATGGTGATTATTGGTTTACTTTCATTTCTTGTTTTTGATTCATTCTCATGTTTCCTTAGCTTGGGTTGAGTTATTAGTCCCGAAAGCCCTAGTTGAACAAATGCTCTAAGAGCCCTGTAAGAACTTTGGTAGAGTTACTAGTCCTGGAAACCCTGGTTGGACAAATTATCTGGAAGCCCTTGGTGGATTGATTTACTAGTCCTGGGAGCCTTGGTTGGAAAAACAGTCTGGAATCCCTATATAAGTTGTGTGTTGAGTTACTAGTTCTGGAAGCCTTGGTTGGACAAAACGCTCTGGAAGCCCTAGAAGGCTTGGATGGAGACCAACATGATGATGGTTTTGGTGATGTCCGACTGTGATATGGAATAAATGTTTGATGGGTTGAGGTGGATGGCCTTTAGAAGCCCTAGAAGGCTTGTATGGAAACCAATGTGATGATGATTTTGGCGATGTCTGACTGTCACATGGAATCACTGTTTGATGGGTTGAAATGGATGGCCTTTGGAAGACCTGGATGAGTTTTGATTGATGTGTTCTATGAGATCCCACATTCATGCTTGGAATATGGCACAGGGGTGAATGTCTGAAGAGATATTTGGCTTAGCCACTCTACGGTCGGGTGGAACGTGGTAGTCCCATCTCTTGTTGGTTCATTGCACTCATTAACGAGATATCCTTTCCCTTGATTTTCATGTGTAAAGGTACTAATGTATTTACGGATTTGATGGGTGTCATCTTTATTGTATTTTTGTTCCTATTATGCTGGTTATATGCACATTTTATGGCAACAGTTATGTATGGCACTCAACATGTTTTTACTTGTATGTGAATGGATAATGTGCCTATGGAGTTTATTCCTAAACTCGTAAACCATTTTAATGTTGCATCTTTAAGGGTTGCAGGGAATAATTTCAACTTTTGAGCATCATGTAGATAATCATATGATCTACAAAAGACTTCAAATTCAAAGAGAAATGTCTCAGCATCTTCACTCCTTAATCCATGAAAGTTTGGAAGGATAGAGGGTGAGATATTTTTCATTGTTACTATTGTATCTTTATTGAGGATAGGAAATCCAAAGGGTTTTGGACTTATATCTTCTACTCTTCCTCTTTCTCCACCTATTCCACCTCCTCTTCCCCCTCCAATCCAGGGTTGTTCACCATTCAAATTATGTACCTCTCATTCCCCTTCTCCAACCATTGTAGATTCTTTAGAACTAATATAGGGTTTTGGTTTTGGTTCTAAGATTGGGTTTTCAACTTCCTCTAGTTCCTCTGGTTCTTGTATCAATGGTTTGAAGTGGGTTTCTTCTTCCTCTTATTTAGTAGGAACTTCCAACTCTTAAGCTAGAAGTTGTTCTCCTGTTGAAGATAGGAAAAATTTTCCTGTTGTTGGGGATATGGGATCTTCTTCTATTATGGCTTTTGTTGATGAATTTGGTGAATCTCTAGGTTGGATTTCAGGTCTTAATGCATCAGAAATTTTATGTTTTCCTGTTATGAATGGAATTTGAGTTTGTGTGGGTGGTGTCGCACTACGAGGTCGTGGCGGGGTAAGTGATGTTGTTGGAATTAAGCTCTTTCCTCTACCCACAAATCTACCCCTGGAGTCTCTTTCCCTATGCATATAATGTTTTTTAATTATTTGTTTGTTGTTTTTTTTAATCCAACAAAAATCAAGACTTCTATTTACACCTCCCTAGCATCAGCGCCAAAATGTTTGGTAAATTTAACGTTCTTAAATTGCATGGATAAATTATCAACTGGAGTTGGTAAACTTGTGAAGTGCAAGTGCACTATATATGCTAGAAGCCTTCTTGAGTTGATTAGAATGATGATTGTGTTTATTTTAAGGATTTTCTTTAGTCTTATGTTTCTAATGAAATTGATGATTTACAATTAAATTCCTACAATCAGCTTTGAAAAGAAAATTAAAACAAGTTATCATGATCCTATTTAATTGACTATCATTAGTTTCAAACGAACTACTATGCAAGGTAATGGAAAAGCAAAACTACTTTGTAAATTCTACGGAAAAATTCTTTAAGATAATTTGTGTTTTTGAAAAGAAACTAAAAAGAAAATTATTCTAAAATCTGGTGAATAAACTACTTATGTTCTAGAAAGAAAATTATTTATGCTCTAAAAGAGAATCTCTTCTATTCTAGAATGAATTTATAAAGCACCCTATGTTAAGATCTCTACACTACAATTAACAATTCAACTTTGAAATGATAAAGAAAAAACATAAGTAATGCAATCTAACAAATGTATTTGCTATGAAAATAAGAAGAGTATATACATGGTTCTATTTTAGAAAGCATATAAATTATTGAAATTGATAGACAACAAAAAAAATACTGTAAACAAATGTCTATAAAGAAATTGAAGCTACGATAATGAAATTATGGAAATAATGAAAACAAAATCACTGAGATAAACGTAAAATATTGAACTTGAACTATCTGCAGGGGTGATATGTATTTGTATGATTAGTTTTGTTGTGCTAATAACAATTACAGATTTATAAACATGTGCTTGTTTCTTGCTTTTTGTGTTGAGGTTTACTTAGTTGTTGGTGCTTACAAACAGGTAAATTTCCTTAAATTAAACAATATATTCATGAGAAAAATAGCTTCAAAAATACATAATGAATAGCAAACATGTACAGTGCATCAAACCATCAAGGAGACACATTAACACAGTGTTTTGATGAAGGAGTGCACCCCTCTTGGGCTACATCTCCTTGGTCCAGCTTCGATGGCTTGGGCCTCTGTATTAGCTCAAAGTGGAAATAGTCTTGTTTACAGAGCTCTATGGATACTAATACATACAACAATGTGTTCAGAAAGTCCAAATTAACTAACAAACACTTCTTTCTGATCTCAATTTGGTCGAAAATTCAGCAAGTTATGCTTCATTCCATTTTTCCTAGGAAACCTCTGTTAAATCTAGAGAGGCTTCAGTTAAGTCCACCAAAATTGGTAGTTTCCTCCTAATTTGGTTGGCCGCCAAATCTGCCACCAACTTAATCTGAATTTTAAGCGTGATTAATTAATGTTTAAACATAATTAAGTTAGTTAGAGCATGATTAGCTCTAAGCGCTTCTGCTGACTAACCCTTGGACGCGTGGTTGAGGTCATACGGGGTGGGGGCTGGCTCCCATCACCCCATTGTCGGCATCAAATTACGGAATAAATGAATGGCTTGCGGCCTCCATACAAGCACATTGTCTGTGACTTAATGGTAATGCATAGGAATTATGAGGGGGAGATCACGGGTTCGGACACCCCCCCCCCCCCCCCCCCCCCCCCCCCCGCATTATTTTGCTTTAATATTTCAATACCTTTGGAATTTGATTCAAGTATGCATGCGCATTTCCAATGGTTCAAAAATTTTATTTAATGCGCCATTTAATGTTTAATAAGCGAGTTGAAATATATAACTTATGTGCCATGGATACTTTGGTTTAATTGAAATTGATTAAATAATATATATCTATATATAAGTTAAAAAAACTATATAAAATAAAAAAATAACTATATATATAATATATAATAATATTTAAATAAAAATAAAATTGAATTCCACCTTGGAGCCAACTAGGCAATTTCCCTTTCACACAACCACACTGGGAAATCCAGAGAAAATTGAAGAAGATTCCCCTTGCTGACTGGATTGCTAACTAGACTACCATGTCATCATTCTGTTCCATTTTGCAATTTTTTTAGTTGTTTAGGGAAACGAACAACATGCCTTTTCTCCTTCATCCAAACTCTGTTTTCGACAAAATGAATTGTCTTGTGATCATCCTAACAAGACGAATGCAACATATAGTTTTTGAGCAAATTCAGAACTTTGAAATTTGAGCTAAATATTGAACACATGATCATTCCTCTCCACTAGAAGCCTTTTGGACCCCAAAAGATACTATTATTTGACAAGTGGATGAGCGTAAAACCCCCTCACCTTTCCAAGCTCGATCCAATGGACTTTTGATGAACTTGTTTCCTTGAGCTCCTCTTTAAGGAAATCAACATCCACTTGCCTTGAGGACCCCGTTTTGTACCTGTACTTGTATTTTCCCTTTTCAATCTGATCTTGCATTGTTTGTTGCCCCGTTTTCAGTTGTTCATAGAAACTCATGGTTTTTTCCATGTCGCCATCAAAACAAAAATCCTTCTTACCAAAATGACATAACAAAACATAATAAAAATGGATGACAAATTTCACTACTTGGTTTTCTTGACTCATTCCCAATTATACATCTTGAAAGTATGAAATTTTCTGAACATAACTTTCATGTAAAACATAATGATTCCTAAGTACAATAGTCACATAACCAATAATCCTAAAAAACATAACAATGAACTTGCTACTTATACCTCTTTTGTACCTTTGAACCAAGTGAAAATTTTGGCAAGTATCCATCCAATGGAAGTGCATGGATCGTTGCAACTTAATCTTTACACCATGGAAATCTTTTGAATTAAATAAGATGGTGAAGTTGCTTTCATAAAACTGAAACTCAAATGAACATTTCAAGTTTGAAAGATCATAAAAAAGAATTGAACTAATCTTTTGGTTTGAAGCAACACATGCCTCTTGTTGTTTGCCTTCCCACTGGAAGACTTTACACACACATGAAAATGCATGCCAAGTAGCTTCAAAAGAAGAAATGTCAACAACGACTCTCCTCGAACATTGGGCTACTCCCAACAAACATCTTATCAACATGATGATCTTGGGCATTAACCAACCAACAATGGCATCCAACTTGGAAAGGTTTGCCTTCAACTTACCTCCTCCAATATCATGGCCTAAATGCATCAAAGAAGTGAAAACCAACTTGTACTTTGATATCTTCAAAACATCAAACAACTTTCCTTCATAGATGAGATGTGCATAAGAAAACTTTATAAACATGTGTATGTCACCCAAGTGGACAATTTCTTCAAGAAAGGACTCTTTTTTGCAATAATTCAAATACATGTATGTAATGGAAGTGCTACAAAGAACATGCAACATTAAAATCCATACAAACCATTATTGTTTGGTGTTATGTATATTCTTGCACTGACCTCTTTTTATAAATTTTCTTTGGCAAAAACTACTCCATTTGTCCTCTTTCTTGAAATAATTACCATTCCTCTTTGGCACCATAACCATCGATGCACAACATGGCATAAGGGATGATTGAATGAGCCCATTGTTCAACAAACTTTTTGAATTGCATTGGTGTCTCTACACTTTGCAATTTTGTCAACCCTTGCATGATAACATCACAAAGAGAAACCTCTTGTTGCAAAGATATTTCATGTGAAGTTTCTTTCTCCTTGAAAGAAGATTCTTTCACAACCTGAAATACTTCATCACTCCGATGAATTGAACCAACCAAATTAGAATTGAAACTTGCATTACATGAAACAAAAACTTCATAAACAATATCATCATTTGGCTTGAACATGAGAATTACTAAACTTTTACTTGAATTCACTAGTCTTTTTTCCTCCCTTGCATTGACCGAAGAAATGTTCAGCTTTTTGCGATGGGCTTTCACTATGTACTCCACACCATCCTTGAACGAGTGATACTTGTTTTCATGGTGGTAAAATACTTCTTTCTGATCATACAAATATGGACTACCCAACACCACACTTGAAATATCAAGCGGTACCACATATAACTCCACTTCGTCAACAAAATTTCCAGTGATTGCAAACTTAAACAAACATTTTCTTGTAACCCGTAAACTTGTGTCTCTTGTTATCCATCCCAAAGGGTATGGTTTATGGTGAGGTACAGTTTCAAGATTCAATCTGTTGACTAAGTATTTAGAGATTAGATTCGCTTGTGACCCACTATCAAAGAGTGTGTCAATCTTGGTGTGTTTAGATATGAACCTAACATGAAATAACTCAATTCATCTCTTTTCATCTGGAGTAGTAGTAGTGTTACAATTTTGTGAACTAGTGCTTGAAATATTTTGTTTTCCTTTGATTCCCATGACAGTGATTTTGTTTTCATCACTTGATTAAGAACCTAAATCTTCTTTAGTGATAGCAATGGTTTTTTGTTTCCCTTTATTGTTGAACTTATTTGGTCTCATTTCTGGATGCAATTTCCAGCAGTGGGCTTCATCATGCCCCTCTTTGGAACAGTGTTTGCATGTGATTTTCTCCCCTTCTTTATTCACACTTGCATTCTTCCTTCCCTTCCATTTTCCTCCTTTCTCTTTCTCCTTACCCTTAGGTGGCTTTTTATTACTATCCTCTTCATAAGTGTTCTTCCCTCTAGATTCAAGATGCATGGCTTGCACACATACTTCATCCAAATTAGTTGGATTGAACATAAGAATAGTGTGTTTCAAATAGGAATGTAAACCCCCAATATATTTCAGTAGTGTATCTTGAGAATTCAAATTCGCTCCTAATAACAAAGCCCTTTTCCAAAACTCTTGTGTATAATCTTGAACTGTTTGGCCTGTAAGCTACCTAAAATTCTGCCAAATCATAATGGATTTTTGCATATAGGCTAAAGGATAAAATTGTCTTTTAATTTCATAACAAATTCAACCCAAGTGATAGATATCTTATGGCATGGATTCCCGTTTCCTCTTGAGTCTTTTCCTCCCACCAAACTAGTGCAGCTCCTAGCCTCAGTTAAGCCAACTACATCTTTATGTCATCTTCTTGAAGACTTTGAATTCTGTAGTATACCTCCAAATGTCGAATCCAATTGTCCAACTTTTCTGCATTCACTTCTCTATTGTACATGGGAAGTTCGAATTTTATGTCCAATTTCAGTAATGGAGTTTCTCCTTTTGGGGTTTTGGAATGAGTATGGGCAGTTTCAGTGGTGGTAGTGGAAGATGAGGAGGATGGTGGAGATGGAGGTGGTTTTCCACCATTCCCTTTGGAATCCTTCTTCTCATATTTTTTGTACTCTGAGCTTCCTTCTTCATGTGGAGGTTTAGAACTCTCTCCAAAAATTACGGTGTTCCTCCCTTCACAGAGGACTTTAACCATCTCAGTCAAAGTATAGAAAGATTTCTTGAATTCTTCCTCTTCTGAAGAAGGACCTTTAGGCTTTCTTTCTCCAGACATAATGGCTATGGATTCAGGCTCAAAAATTTGTACTAATTGTACCTCTTCAATCTCAATTGAAGGCAAAACTTGAGGAGTTTCAAGTGCAGCTGGAATTGGAACTTTGGGTGTTGGAGATTGTGGCCTTGTGGCTCTCCTTCTTCTGGGAATTACCTGAGGAGTTGCAACCAATATCTTACCTTCTCCTCTCTACAAATTTAACCTTATAAGCATCACAATTTTACAACCCTTAAAACCCTAATTGCACAAACGCAAGCAACCATGAAATTCAACCTTGTGCTCTGCTACCAACTTGATATGTATTTGTATGAATAGTTTTGATGTGCTAATAACAATTACAGATTTATAAACATGTTCTTTCTTCTTTCTTTTTGTGTTGAGGTTTCCTTAGTTGTTGGTGCTTCATAAGAAAAATAGCTTCAAAAATGAATAATGAACAAAAAACATGTACAGTGTAGCAAACCATCAAAGAGACACATTAACACAATGTTTTGATGAAGGAGTTCACCCCTCCTAGGCTACATCTCCTTGTCCAGCTTCCATGGCTTGGGTCTTTGTATTAGCTCAATGTGGAAAAAATGTTGTTTATAAAGCTCTATGGATCCTGATACCTGAAACAGTGTGTTCAAAAGGTCCAAATTAGCTAAGAACACTTCTTTATTATCTCAATTTGGTCGAAAATTGAGCAAGTTATGCTTCATTCCATTTTTCTTAGGAAACCTCTGCTAAATATGCAGAGGCTCTAGTTAAGTTCGCCAAAACTAGCAGTTTCTGACTAATTTGGCACGCCGCCAAATCCGCTGACAACTTAATCTGAATTTTAAGCATGATTAATTAATGTTTAAACATAATTAAGTTAGTTAAAGCGCGATTAGCGCTAAGCACTTCTACTGGCTGGACTTTGAACGCATGGTTGAGGTCATATGGAGTGGGGGCTGACCCGCAGGGCTGGGTCCCACCACCCCACTGTCAGAATCAAACTACGACATAAATCAATGAATTGCGGCCTCCATACAAGTGTGCTATCCGTGGCTTAATGATAATGCACAGGAATTAGGAGGGGGAGGTCACGGGTTCAAACCCGCCCTCCCCCCATCACATTATTTTGCCTTAACATTTCGATACCTTTGGAATTTGATTCAGAAGTATGCATGCGCATTTCCAATGGTTCAAAAATTTGGTTTAATGCACCATTTAATGTTTAACATGCCATTTGAAATATATAACATTTATGCCATGTAGACTTTGGTTTAATCTGAATGTGGATTTAACAATTGATATATATATATTATATATATATCTATATATATATATATATAATATATATATATATATATATATATAAATATATATATATATATATATATATAGTTAAGAAACTATAGAACATAAATATTAACTATAAATATTATATATAATAATATCTAAATAAAAATAAATTTGAATTCCACCTTGGAGCCAACTAGGCAATTTCCATTTCACATTGGCGAATTCAGAGGTAGCACTTGTCACAACCCCATTGGGCAAAAACTGAAGAAGATTTTCCTTGTTGATTGGATTGCCATGTCATCATTCTATCCCATTTTGCAATTTTTTAAGTTGTTTAGGAAAATGAACAACAAGCCTTTTCTCCTTCATCCTGACTCCGTTTTCAACGAAACGAATTGTGTGTCGATCGCCTTGACGAGACAGACACAACCATACAATTTTTGAGCCAATATGAGAACTTTTAAGTTTGAGCTAAATAATGAGCACCTGATCAAGGGTCCCTCCACAAAACAACGAGTTTTAGAACTTAATTCAATAGATAACCATGCATGAGGTTGATGAAAATGCTTCTTCAATTAAATAGAATAGAGTTATAAAAGTTCAAACAATCATTCAAAGATTACAGACGCGCCTCCTCTGCTTTTTTTTACAGAGTATATATATAGAATCCTTGCTCAAGAGATTGAGACTTTTATGCCTTATAAAACTTAAAACAATCGCAGTTTGAAATCTAATCGATAACGGAGTAATAACATTTCTCTACGATTTTCTATTTGGAAAGAAAATCGAAGAGTCGTGATTTATCTAAACTCTTGTTGATCCAACTATCCATGTATTGAATTTCTTCTTTGATTGCGCCACTGGGTGATTTCCTTGATGATTTGGCTTGGGCGAATAGGAGGAGATCCATGAGGAGATCAATTCTCATTTGGCCATGTGCTTCTTTGCTTGGTTGGCATACTAGAATCCAGCAAACCATGGAGATAGTGGTGGAATCATGAAATAGCTGCAGAATGGTATTAATTCTGTAGCTATTGAAATCTTTTAACTTAATAATAAGGCACATTAATAAATATGAAAAATAAGACATTTGAGTACCTTACCATGTCAAAATCTATAGTTTACTTCTTATTTTAGTTGATAGCAATGATGAAAAGAGGAAAAATGGATCAAAAGAGTGTGAAAAACAAAACAGTAATGAGACTCTACATTCCCCCATGCTGAGGTTTTTGTATGTCCTCATGAAAAACAAAAAACTGTTGTCTCTTGTTTAATTATTGCATTTATTTTGAGATCTCTGCAAGTACATCCAAGTTCATCTTTTTCCCTTTCTTTCCGATCACTACCATCCTTGGCTTTTTTCGAAAATTTTGTACTTTAGGTTTATGACTTTTCTTTGTAGAGCTCTATTTTTCTGCTTTAACTTCTTATTTTTCTTATACCATAGACTTAGGTGTAAAAGAAGATTGTCACTTTTAGCTCTTTGGATTTCACTTTGCACCTTTAGGGTTTGATTATACTTATGAATGTACCTGTTTAGTGTCACCAGCTCGAAAATTTCTTGTTTTAAAACATCTATCGCTGGAGGTTCTTGTGGTTTAATAAACTGGACTTCTTCTTTATTTAAAATTAATGTTCTTGATGCATCTCTTTTCTCCAGGGACTCGATATAATCATAGATTTCCTTCTATACAAGATAAATTTTAGGTGTTCTTCGGCTTGGGATTTGAGGAGGTGAGATGAAAGTTGGCGGAGAAACCCTTGAATCTTCTTATGCTTCTATGTCGACACGCTCTATAATTTTTGAAGGCAATTCTTTTGTTGCTGGATTGAGTCTGGTACTTCTTCTTAAACTTGTCACAGGAGGCATTTGAACTTTTTCTTTCTTCCTTTCTATCTTAGGCTTTTCTTCTTTGGATGTGCTCTCTATTTTTTTGTTCGCTTTCTCTTTTCTAACATTTTTCTTGTTTATATTCTCTAAAATTTATATAATTGGAATGTCATCCTCTGACGGCTCCTGCGGCTATTGTTGTTGTTGTTCAACTAGCTCTTCAATTATTCTTTTTCTCCTTCTCTTGGCTTTGCTGCTACTCGTTTGTTCTTGAGTATCTTCCTTAAAATCATTCCTCACTAAAAAACTTTCCCAATTAGCACCCACATTTTTAAGATGAAATTCAACAAGGATTCTAAAAAGACCATGGTGATACATGGTATTATCTATAAATTGAATTTTCCTTTGAACATTCCCTGACATCTTCCTTAGACTATTAATTAAGAAGTATGCAAGATTTATTTCATTATCCTCAATAAAATTCATCAACAATCGAATATGATAGAAAAACATGCATCCAAACCTCCCTTTGCAAGTAACAAATTTTTGAATGATCAAAAGTAAATTTCTCCACTTGCTTTTCAATGTTTCGCTTAGAATACCCTTCTTAAAAATGGTGATGTCCATGCTAGGTTTATTCAAAAAAACCTTCTAGTCCTCCCTCTCAATACCTCTGTTTTTAAACCATTTTTCTCCAATCCGAGGCAATTGAGTAGCTTTGACAACAAATGACTCTATTACTGTAAATTTTATGTCCCCTATCTCAACTTCCACCCCATCAAAAGCTTTGGTGAAGGATTTGGTTACTTCTTTATGGAAACCATTGAATTTCTCCAAAAACTCCAGACACTGCGCTTTTTGCAATAATTCTCTTGTCAATGGATATCCTTCTAAAAATTTCTCCCTTCCGGTTCTGTTTTGACTATAACCCCCATGGTTGAGAAGCTTTGTCTCAAGAGTATTTTGTTTGACAGGGTAGGAGGGTTTTAGAGGGTTTCAGAGCAATGAGGATGAGAGTATGAATGATGGGAGTGTAAGTGGTAAGGGTATAAACAAGTGCAACATAATCTAACCGTTGAGAGCATGAATGAGCATGATTTGGGTGATCGGATCAATAAAATCGGGATGTAGGTTGGAGCGTAACTATAAAGATGAGGAGTGAATGGCGGATTAGATTCGATTTGACATGAGACTATCAACTCTTAGTAATAATGATTTTGAATTTTGGTAGTATGATGTCTATATGATTCATATATTTAATGTTTTTTTATCCCTATTATCAAATTAAAGAGTTACATAGCTTTGAATTATTTCTTTCTAACCTTTGGTTGTTGTCCTTTATATTGTCTTTGGGTGCTTTGCAGTGGAGGGAGTCAATCACTCTTTCAATTGTTTCATTAGAAATTCATGTCAAATTGGCTACATAAATCTGTTAGAGCTGCAAAAACTCAATAATTTTGTAGCTATTTTTATTTTTAGAAGAAAATGACACAAAGAAAATGGGATACAAAGAAAATTTAAGGTGCCAAAAATTCTTGGTTTTCACCTTAGATTTTCTGTATAAACATGCCAAAAATTGTTGGTTTTCATGTTTATACATGTTTATTATTATTATTATTATTATTATTATTTATTTGAATTTTAAGAAGAAAGATTTTAAGCTGGAGAAGAAGAGGAATTCTTCTTAACCAACCTAAAATCAGAATGGTTTTGAAAAATCTTGATAGATTCCTCTTTTGTCATTGGTTTGTGATAGATCCTGAGTCGATGCCGATTCACTAAGACAGGAACTTTTTCTTCATCGATGGTACTAATTATGACGGCTCCATTATCAAAGACCTTTTCAATCTCATAAGGCCTAAGTTAGTGGGTTCAAAACTTCCGTTGAAAATTTGTAAACTTTGAGTCAAAGAGTAATGCCCAATCTCATGGCTTAAGTTTTCTTTCTTTGATGTATTTTTCTTGCCATTTGGATCTCTGTTATTGAACTAAACTAGTCTTCTAGATAAAATCTTGCCTTATCTCGTCAAGCTCATTGAGATGTCCCATTCTTTACTTTTGTGATTCTGACAAGTCAAGTCCCAACTTGATTGTTGTCTTGAAAGTTTTAATCTGGAACTCAATAGGAAATAGGACTTGCTTCCCATAAACAAGTCCATAGGGAGTATGTCCTGTAGTGCTCCTCCATGTGGTACGATAAGACCATAAAGCTTCTGGAAGATTTTATGCCCAGTCTCTACTATGCAAATGTACAATCTTGGTGATAATTGCTTCAATCACTTTGTTAGTAGATTCTACTTGTCCATTTGCTTGTGGATGATACCTCTTGCACCACTCTAGATGTAAACTGAGTACCTTGACCTGTTACAATTTCCCTTGGGACACCAAAACAAGTCAAAATATCCTAAAAAATAAATGAAAGTACAACATTTTCAGTAGAAAAGGAAAGTGATTTAGCTTCTACTCATTTACTAACATAATCAGTGCGTACAAGAATATACCTCTTTTGTTTTGATGGTAAATTAATTGGTCCGACAAAATCCAGAGCCCATTTTTCAAAAGGTTCAATGAGTACCTAAGATTGTAGTGGCATTTCATTTGAAGGAAAATGTTTCCCCATTCTTTGACAGCTATCACACCTCTTAACATATTCCTTGGAATCCTTAAAAAGGAAAGGCCAATAATATCCTAAGAGAATGACTTTATAAGCAGTTATTTTATCAATGAAGTGTCCTCCATAAGGTTCATCATGACATGCTTTGAGTACCTTAGGTATTTCATCTTCTCTTATGCATCTTTGGATGATGAGATCTGGTCCTGTCTTGTACAATTCTTCATTTATCCATGGATAATATGGGTTTATTTGGATTATTCTCCTTTTTTCTCTAGGAAACAAATAGGATGGTAATTTCCCTGTAGCCAAATAATTAACAATATTTGCAAACCAAGGTGATTTAGTAGACATTACAAAAAGATATTCATCAAGAAAACTAATTTCTACAAGCGTGTCATTGTTATCATTTTTAATCCTTGATAAAAAGTCAACAATTTTATTTTGTTTTCCAAGTCGATCCAAAATAATAATGTTAAACTCTTGCAACAAAAACAACCATCTAGTGATTCTGCCATTATTGATTGGTTTATTCATTAAGTATCTAATTGCAAAATGATCAGTATGTACAAAATTTTCCTAGCCAATAATATAATGTCCGAATTTATTGATGGCATGAACAACAGCTAAAAACTCCTTCTTTGTGACAGTATAATTTAACTTTGCAGGGGTCAAATTTTCATTGGTGTAACAAATGGCATATGGAGTTAAGTATTTTTTTCCTAGCACAACTCCTAAAGTTGTGTTTGAAGCATCAGTCGAAATGTGAAAAAGTAATTTCCAATTTGGTCCTCTAAGAATTGGTGTTTCAAATATTTTCTATTTTAATGACTCAAAGGCCTTCTGGCAATCATAATTCCAATTGAATTCACAGCCTTTTGTGAGAAGTTTGAAAAATGGAGATGCAATTTTTGTAAAGTTTTTGATGAATCTTCTATAATAACCAATGAAACCAAGAAAACTTCTAACATCTCGTTGACATGTTGGAATTCATAATTTAGAAATAACTTCTACTTTAGATGTGTCCACTCTAATTCCATTTCCTAAAATATGGTGTCCTAAAACAATTCCCTCAATAAACATCACAAAATATTTTTCATGGCTTAATGAGATATTTGCCTCTTTACATCTAAATGAGAACTGTTTACAAATTTTTTAAGGGGTTATTCAAAAGAATTTTAATAAATTGTAAAATCGTCCATATACACTTCCACACAATCATGAATTACATCAGAAAAAATGCCTAATACAGCTCTTTGGAATGTTGCAGGAGCATTACACAATCCAAAAGGAAGTAATCGGTAAGCATAAGTTCCGCATGGGCAGGTAAATGTAGTTTTATCTTGGTCTTCTGGGCTACTTGGATTTGATTATACCCACTAAAACCATCTAAAAATAAAAAATATTTCTTTCCTGCCAATGTATCTAAAACTTGATCTATGAAAGGGAGTGGAAAGTGATATTTTAAAGTGGATTTATTCAACTCCATATAGTCAATACACACTCTCCATTTTCCATTCTTTTTAGGAACAATTACTAGGGGTGAAACCCACTGGCTGTTTGATATTGAATAGGTGAAATTGACATTCAACCGTTTTTGTAGTTCTTCCTTAATAATCTCCCTTAGATTTGGATTCGTTCTTCTTTGAGGTTGTTGAATTGGTTTGGCATTTTCTTCAATGTAGATATGATGTATACAAATATTAGCATCAATTCCCTTCATGTCATTATATTCCCATGCATAAGAAAATGAATGTTCTTGTAACATCTTAGTAAATTCTTTCTTTTGAAATTATTCCAAATTATTGTTGATATTCAAAGTTTTTGCTTGAAATATTTCAATTGTATAGTTGCAAAATTTTTCCATAGAATGCAAGGATAGTTGGCGAGTTGATAAATATTCAATATTGCATTATTCTTGAAAATTCTGACTAGATTCACAATATGATGAAGATTCATTATTTTCCATTAAATTTAAAATTTGATCTTCTTCATATATTTGTGCAATAGCAAAGATTGGTCCTATATCAAAGTCATCATCTATCCATTCTTCATTTTCAACCTCTACTGTTGTTTTTTTCGGTGGATATAGTGTGAATTTAATTGTTCTACTCCCATCAGAAATGAACATATTACTAGATCTACAACTTATAAAAGCATCGACTGTAGCTAGCCATGGTCTTCCTAGAATCAATGGATGTCATCCTAAGTTATTTTTGGCTGTTAAAATAATAAAATAAACAGGGTATTCCCAAGAATCTAAGGATACATATATGTCTTCTAATACACCATCATGTTTGATTACAGATCTATCTGCCAATTGTAATAATGTAGGTGTATATTGAAGATTAGAAAGTTTTAATTGATTCATAGTTTGTTTACTCATGATCTTTATGGCTGCTCCTAGATCAATCAATGTATTTGGGATCTCCACACTATTGATGTGTGGTTTCACAATGGGACTTCCTGGATCAAGATATTGCTAAATTATTGTTTTACCCATCATGATATCTACAATTTTTCCAACTAATTGCATTGTTTTGATTTCTTTTCTTTTTCTTCCAGGTCTTTTTATGCTCAAGTCCCTCATTCTTTTTGCGAAAATCGATATTTCCTTAATGGCTTGAAGCAAAGGAATGTTTATGCAAACATTCAGTTCATCTAACATGTTGTAATCAAGCAACAAAATTTATTTTTCTACCCCTTCATCAATTTTTAATCTTTCAGGGAAAGGTGGTTTTGAAACAGATACTGAAGGTTGTTCTATAATAGGAGTTGAGTTATTTGAATGTGTTGGAGTAACCTGTTTTTGAGTTTTTTCTTTTTCATTAAGAGAATTTTCTCCTTCAGAGATCTTAACTTTTTCACTTTCTTGAATAAAAATTGATGGGGACTTCTTTTCTAATATTCTACTGTATCTAAGTTGAACATTGTTTAGATCTAGTGAGTTATCAAATAGGTTTGAAAATTTTGTCCTTCCATATTGTAAACAGGTTGTGAAATTTTATTATTATTTCGATTTGGGAGTGGTTGGGCAGGGAATTGGTTTGGTCTTTGGGGAAATGTTAATGAAAGTTGTGGATTCAAATTGTGAGATTGAGTTTGTTGAACATCATAAGGATAATATTGTGGAATAATAGTAGGATATGATTGTTGAAATTATGGAAATTGAAGATATTGAGGGTATTTTCCATAAGTATTTTTTCATCCTTGTGAACAAGGTTGTAGCCAATATTGGCAAGGCATTGGGGTAGTCCAATTACTTTGTGAAGATTGTGAAAATGGTTGAGTATTAAAACCTTGAGTTGTATTTGGCTGTGGATTCTGCCAAGGTCTTTTAGAAATCAAACAGAGAGGATCTACCTGATTTGGTACTCCTTCTTGATAGACAACTTTAAGACCTGGTATTGAGGGACAATTTTTTGTATCATGATTTTCCGCGCAAATAACACAAGTTTCTATACTTTTTAAATCAATAGGACATTCTCTCAAGGCATGTTTCTTTTTGCACTTAGGACAAAAAATGGACAATGCAACATTTTCAGCTTTTTGCTTGTTTTGTATTTTAAGGGTGTCGGTTTGTTCACTAAGACTCCCTAAAATATCTGTTTTAAAATTATGAAGCAAATTTCCTAATTCTACTCTACTTATTGTCCCAGCTGCGGATTTATTAATCCTTTATAAAAGAGGATCTCTTGGATTTTTCCCGGTTCTTGCTTTGCCTCTTGAAATGTGTATGCACAACTCACAAATTTCTCCTAGTGACAACTGAGAGATGTTTCCCTTACCCATTAGATTGAGAAGATCAATCCACTCATCTCTAACATATTTCAATAAGAGAGATTTCAAAGTTTCCTCGTCTAGATTATTGATTTTTTCCCTTTTACAATGTAAGCAAATATTTCGACGAAATCTTCAAGATTTTCATCTTCTTTTTGTATAATTTTAAAGATTTCATCTTTAATGTTATGGGGCATACAATAATTCTTATATTTCTCTAAGAATGTAGTTTTCATTTGTTCCCATGTTCTTATGGAGTTTATTCCTAAACTCATAAACCATTTTAATGCTGCATCTTTATGGGTTGCAGGGAATAATTTCAACTTTTTTAGCATCATGTAGATAATCATATGATATATGTTAGGGTCTTATAATAATATGATGCATAATTTTGAATTAGCTATGGTTAGTTTTGTAATATTGTACATATTTTTGCTTTCTGCAAAATGTTTTCCCATATTAAAATTAAAAAATGTAAAGAGGGTATGTCCTAAAAGAATAATCAAAGGACTAAAACAAAGAAAAAGATCAAAAAAGTAAAAAATATGAACCCCACAAAAAGAGATAAAAATAGATCATGAAAGTGTGCAAATTCAAATGCCACTCCTTTTACTTTACTTTGGAAAATAATATTGTGTGCAGCTTGTCGAAAATGACACAATTCATGATGGTCAAACACTTTAATCTTGATTCATTCATGCTTTAAATTTCATGTTGATAGATAGAGAATAAAGATCTAGCAAAACTGTTTAATATTGGCAAATCAGTAGTTAGGTAGAGAATAATAATGAGCTCACCAGTTTAATATGAGCCATTGGAAGTTATAAGGCTAGATTTAGATAGTTTCTTTATCAAAGAAAAAGAAATGAAGGGTCAGCAAGCTCAAATGCACCCAATGAATGAAGAGAAAATGCTAGGGTAAATAAAGGGTAGGTAGAAGAAGTTATGCAAGTGCACAAGGTTGCTAAGTCAAAAAGCACTTTCATCATGTTTAATCCTATGTTTCATGTGCAGGAGGAATTGTTAAAGAGAAAGGACATTCGCTAAAGCTTATTTACTAATTTCCCCTCATCTCACTAGCCCCCCCACATGCTTAGTTTATTAATTTCCCCTCATTATCCCTTCACTACTTGAAAAAAAACCCTTTCCTTTCATTTTGAACTTTTTTCCTTTGTTTCACAAATTTCCCTAGACATTACCCTTCAAAAATCATTCCCCCTTCTCAAAATCCCTTTCCCTAGTATGAAACACATTCCCATCACAAATAATACATTCCCCCCTTATTAATTTCCTCTTTTCCCCTTAAAAGCCCACTAAACCCCTTTTATCCTAAGTTATTTCCTAAGCTATACTCCCACATTACGTAATTAACGTCCCCCATGTTATAATTTCCCAACGCCTTTTTTAACTCACCAAAATTTGGTGTATAGTTAAAACCCTCCTCCATATAAACCCATGGTCCCCACCTTTATTAACGCCATTGCTTATGTTAAAATCTCATGATTACTTTTTAATTAATTACAATTCATTGTAATTAAACCTCGGGCCCCGTCGACCACATCCCAACTTCGTCTGTGCAACTTCGCCACCCGATATCCCTCTGATCTCCCACCTCTAGATCCAACAGTGCATATCCATATCGTGCAGTGTCATCATCCGACAGTTAATGGTCCAAAAGCACGCAAGATTCGTGGTTTTGGACGAGCATTATTTGCCTACGTGGCAGCACCAGGTTATATCGTGTGCTCGCGAAAAATACTGCCCCCCACCCAAAAGTGATGCGATATGGCACAAAACCGCCTCCCCATGTAAAAGCAAAACTGCCCACTATTCATTTGCCAATTCTCACTCCAAAATGTAACCATTATTAGTTAAAAGGCCAAAAAGGCCCTATTTTGCTCTTCTCACTCATTTTCAATGCAAACCTCTGTTAACCAATTTTGTAACCATTGAACCTATGTGCAACCATTTTTACCACCATTTGCAACTATAAGATGTTGCAGACACCAAATTGAAGCAAAAAATACATAATTCAAGCCTCAAAAATCTCTCCTGCTACCACAGACCCTTATCTGCGCACCAAATCGTTAATTTCTAGGTATTCTTGAAAGAACCAGAATGACCATGTAAATTTGAGCTATGCATAGTAATTATTAAATGGTCAATTAATTAAATTAATTAAAAAACCTTGCTAAATTGAAGAAAACTTACTTTGCATCTAAACCCATTTTCTACAGATTGTGATTACCCTCCCCACTATTCCAGACCTTTTGACCTTACTCCTAAAGCCACATAAAAAGTAATTCCATTGAATAAACCAAATTATGGCTTCCCAAAGCTCTCTAGATGTAATACCTCTGCAAACACCTGACCTGGATATTGACCACCTCTGATTAGCTGACAGATAATTTCAAATTAAAGACACTGCTTCCCCTAGCTACCTACTGAAACTCCATTGCTAGAGTAAAGATAAATTCCTTAACCAGAATGATGACATTCACTTATGTGAGTCAAATTTTCCTAAGTACTTGTTCCCACAAGTACACCTATTCCCAGAAATCATCTACTTCTACCAAGCTTGCTATGTCCCGAGTCAAAGAGCCATAGTCTCCCCTGACCAACAGGTTTTATTTGCTATTACTGTAGAGTCAATAAATCAAATGTTGCAGATCCAGCCAGGCCCAAATGAGACCCCACTTTCCATTGAGCTTTACTTGAACTCTACACAAAGCTAGAACTTCCCAAGAAAGCTCATATCTTTCATACTTTCATCATAGAGGAGTCTCATACTCCTACAAATAGTCCTCCATATGCTGCCACCATTGTCTCTGAGAGAGGCAAACAAATTATAACCATGCTCTCTTGCATTCTAGGATACACCATTGATGAGCATGTGAATGAGGTTGTTCTTGCTTTCCTTTCTATCTTTTACCCAGGCAAGCCTCCAGCTATAGTTTACAGCTTTGCTCAATTCTTGGTAAACATAATGCATGAACAGTTTATCAAACTACCAAATGAGAGAGTATTCAAATACCCATCAGTATTGTTTCACATGTTCTTATACTTTCAGTCAGACAAGTTTCTAGTCAACATCCAAAATTTAGACACCAAGGGCAATCCAAGATCTATCTTCTTTTGGACATCATTGATCCAAAGATATTCCACTGTTTTTACTTATAAAGAGTTCATTGATTCATTTGTTCAACCAGTTGTAAACATGCTAACCAGTAGTTATCAACCTAGGAACAATGATGAGATTAGGAGAGTTTTACAGTTGGCTAAGAACAGTAGAGTGGGAGACTGGTATCTGTACCAAGACCACACAGAAATCAAGATATATGGATGCCAACTCATTCCCTACAAGTTGCCCAAATCCCTGTTGCAGAAATAAGTACCCTAGGGCTTTGGGTTAGAACCCCAACAAAGCATAAGCAGACTATAACAAGAAACATTCATACAACTAAGGCAAAATGCTTATATAAACAAATTATGTAAGCGCGACCGTACCCAAATTTCCTTCGTTCGAGTAGGTCCCGCAAGGTTCAGGCCCTCTACAACTCTTGATGTTCTTCAAACCTAAAAATATTCAATTCAGGGAAAATTTTAAGAACCCCCCTAAATTTATAAGTATAATAAATGGGCGAATCTCCATGGTATATAGGAAAAACAGAAGGCAATTTTATCAATAATATAATATGTATATATAATTTTTTGGCGAATCTTTCACGAGGCATGGCGAATATTTTACTCAATTATAAAATCTTGTAAGATCTTGATTGCCATGGGTTATCATAAACCTGAAGCTTAAAAATTACTATTAGTAATTTATCAAAATTAATAGTTGATTTTTATTTTATTTTTTATTTTAACCAAGCACAAATGTTTAACATACATTAAATTAAAACATCCATTTTTACTCTTATCCACCAAGCCCCGAGAGGGATCAAATATTTTTTCACTCTATGCTAGTTTGCATATCACGATATTTGATACCTTTCGGGGTTAGTAGATCCAGAGTAAAGATGGATCTATGCTAGTTTAATTACCCCATTTAAATAGGCTACATTCTAGGTGACCATGGGTCAATACCATGTGCCATTTTGGTGAATACCATGGGTCAATACCATGTGCCATTTTATTTTTATTAATACTAATATTAGGGTTAATAATGTTTTTTTGCATGGTATTAATAACAATCTAGTCCATGGTATTTGTCCCATATTATTTTGCCCTTAGGTTTTACCTAAATATAACACATTTTTGAGTGTTCATAAATATAAGGTGACTTATGAAGTAAATATAAAAAATTGTTTTATTTGTTTACCATACCTCTCGCTTATTTATATGTTTATTAATTTACCATACCTCTTTTACAAATATGGTATTTGGCCCATAGGATTCACTTAAATAAAACCTCTTTCTTGAGCCTTCATAAATAGAACGAGGGTTGTGGACTAAATATAAAAAGAGGTTTTATTTATTTACCATGCGTCTAGTTTATTTATATTTTTATTTATTTACCATACCTTTTGAGAAAGTATAAAAAGACGTTTTATTTATTTATCATACCTCCACTTTACTTATATTTTTAT